>SJYC01130191.1:0-166565 GCA_006408675.1 Madoqua kirkii | reverse complement strand
CTTCTCTTGTGTTGATGGAAGAGGGTGTTTGCTATGACCAGTGCGTTCTCTTGGCAAAACTCTATTAGCCATTGCCTTGCTTCATTCCGTACTCCAAGGGCAAATTTGCCTGTTACTCCAGGTGTTTCTTGACTTCCTACTTTTGTATTCCAGTCCCCTATAATGAAAAGGACATCTTTTTTGGGTGTTAGTTCTAGAAGGTCTTGTAGGTCTTCATAGAACTGTTCAACTTCAACTTCTTCAGCATTACTGGTTGGAGCATAGGCATGGATTACCATGATATTGAATGGTTTGTCTGGGATACAAACAGAGATCATTCTGTTGTTTTTGTGACTGCATCCAAGTACTGCATTTTGGACTCTTTTGTTGACCTTGATGGCTACTCAGTTTCTTCTAAGGGATTCCTGCCCACAATAGTCAGTATAATGGTCATCTGAGTTAAATTCACCCATTCCAGTCCATTTTAGTTTGCTGATTCCTAAAATGTCGACGTTCACCCTTGCCATCTCCTGTTTGACCACCTCCAAGTTGCCTTGATTCATGGACCTGAACTTCCAGGTTCTTATGCAATATTGCTCTTTACAGCTTCAGACCTTGGTTCTATCACCAGTCGCATCCACAACTGGGTATTGTTTCTGCTTTGGCTCCATCCCTTCATTCTTTCTGGAGTTACTTCTTCACTGATCTCCAGTAGCGTATTGGGCCCCTACTGACCCGGGGAGTTCCCCTTTCAGTATCCTATCATTTTGCCTTTTCATACTGTTCATGGGGTTCTCAAGGCAAGAATACTGAAGTGGTTTGTCATTTCCTTCTCCAGTGGACCACGTTCTGTCAGACCTCTCTTCCATGACCCACCCATCTAGGGTGGTCCTATAGGGCATGGCTTAGTTTCATTGAGTTAGAGAAGGCTGTGGTCCCTGTGATCCGGTTGGCTTGTTTTCTATGATTATGGTTTCAGTGTGTCTGGCCTCTGATGCGCTGTGGCAACACCTACTGTCTTACTTGGGTTTCTCTTACTTTGGATGTGGGGTATCTCTTCACGGCTGCTCCAGCAAAGCACAGCCGCTGCTCCTTACCTTGGATGAGGGGTATCTCCTCATGGCCACCCCTCCTGACCTTGAATGTGGAGTAGCTCCTCTCGGCCCTCCTGTGCCCGCCTAGCCGCTGCTCCTTGGACGTGGGGTTACAAGTCTGGAATTTAGAGGAGAGGTTCAGGATGATTTTATCACTTAATAATTGGGGGACCTTAGATAAGTTATATAACCTCTATAACCTCAATTTTCTCATCTGTGAAGTAGAAAAGAATAGTAGTACTACTGTACCAGGTTGATGGTGCTCTTAAAAATTCAGCCTCTGTGCAGTGGTGCTGAATCAAATCTTGGAGACAGTTTTTAGAAAAGGAATAGCTTTATTGTTTTGCCAGGCAAAGAGGGACACGGAGGCTCATGCTCTGAAAAAAACTGTATGCCAATCCAGGGAGATTTGGTGAGTTTTATAGCAGTGGTTCAAGGGCAGGGTTGCTGATAAGGATCAAGGTGTGTGCAGGGCTGGTCCTTCTTTTATCTGGCCTTAGGTGGTCTTCTCATGGTCTTCCTGAGGTTAATCAAACTATGATCTCCTCTGGAATGAAGAATGCTAACATCTTCCACTTGTTGGAGATTTAATTCTGTAGAAGGACTCAAAGATACTATGTTTTATCTCTTGAGGTGGAACCAGGACCTACCCCCAAACTACTCTTTGTTTCTCTCTCTCTTTTCAGGTTTAATTTTTTATTGCCCAGGATATTTTTAAATTATGTCTTCTTTCGTTTATTTTCTTTTTTAATAACTATAGATTCAAACTTGCCTTTGTCTTGAAAAACAACAAATGTTTTATATCACTTGGTCTCATTTAAAAAGAAAGATGGAAATTGTCTTGCAAGAGTAAAATTTGTATCACAAATGATAAAGGTCTAAGTCTACTGGAACTAAAACAAGAGCATTGTTGAGAAAATCATAATTTGCTGGTAGCATTTATGAAAAAAAGCCCTTGCAAATTTCTAAACAACAGTAAACTTTGTTAAGAAATACCTAAGTGTTTTTTTAGGTCAAAAAGAGAATGAGATTAGTTAAACTCGTTGCCTGGAGTTTAAATAAAATAATGGATTTGAGAATTACTGTAACTACTTGGATATATAAAAACAGGGTGTAGGTTGGGTCATGCTCGCAATGGTCTTAAGTTCAAATAAACTACTGACAATACACACTTCACAGGCTTTCCCAGAGGCTCTTTGCCTTCAGTAGTTACTGACAGTCATTGTAATTAGTTGTTTTCCAATGTAGGTGCCTAGCTCTAAAGCCAGAATGTGGCAAAGGAAGAGAGATGGAATGAATACCTTAAGAAATTGTACAGAGAAAGAAAATCTCCCCTTTTTTCATGGACCCACTTTTCCTCATGCTTAAGGAAATGGAATACTTAGGTACCTGAGTGGGACTCCTCAGGCGAAATGTTTTCATGCCCGCTAGACCAGCTGGACACCCAGTCTGCGATTTTCTTCAGTGCACCCACATCTCTCTCTTCAGCAGTTTCTTCTGACTGAGAGCTTTGGTCCCTGCTGCTGTGTTTCCCATCAAACACAGTTGCAGTGCCAACTGTCTCTTGAACTACTCTGAATTCATGTTGTGCATCCAGAAGAATCTTCTCCATGTTTCCATTGTGGATAGAGGATGAGGAGGGTACCTATTCTAGCCCTCTATTTTCCCCATTCTTATAACCAGTGCCATTGTTGCTATTCCTGGGGAGCTGCACCCAGAAACTGTTGAGGCTGGCTGGCAGAGTCAGAGACTGTTCACCTTCCACACAGTTGTTATTGTTGTGGAGGGGGGGTGATGGAGGCTGTTGGGGCAGCTGGAAGAGCTGCAGCCGCCAGGAGGATGGGTAGCAACACTAGCCTTTGTTTCCTGACTGCATCCCCTCCCTTCCCAGATTAGCAACTGTTTGAAAGGCTTGTGTGCCCAGGGTCCTGCTTGCTTTTATGGAGATGATTAAATAAAATAATGTCTACAAACAACTTATCACAATGCAGGGGACTAAACCTTAACTATTATTTTTTTTATTATTGTTGCTATTATAATCGTCTGAAGCATTATATATTGAGGCTGTATGAGTTAAGAATTCAAACAACAATAAATAGATAACTTTTTAAGCAAAAAAATAAGAGTTAAGGATCTACTTCTGACTGCCACTTAATCAGTCTTCATGTCTGTAAAATGCAGAGAGTAATAGTACCTACTACCTAATATCTTCATAAAGATTAAATGAGATAAATCCTGTATTTAGAACAGTGTCTGACACATAAGTGCTCAGTAAATGTTACCTACTATTATCATTATTTGTCTGTGAGCTCCTTAAAGAAGGACTTATTTATGTTTATTTCTATGGCCCCTCAGTTCAGTTCAGTCGCTCAGTCGTGTCCGACTCTTTGCAACCCCATGAATCGCAGCACACCAGGCCTCCCTGTCCATCACCAACTCCCGGGGTTCACTCAAACTCATGTCCATTGAGTCGGTGATGCCATCCAGCCATCTCATCCTCTGTCGTCCCCTTTTCCTCCTGTCTTCTGACTGAGAGCTTTGGTCCCTGCTGCTGTGTTTCCCATCAAACACAGTTGCAGTGCCAACTGTCTCTTGAACTACTCTGAATTCATGTTGTGCATCCAGAAGAATCTTCTCCATGTTTCCATTGTGGATAGAGGATGAGGAGGGTACCTATTCTAGCCCTCTATTTTCCCCATTCTTATAACCAGTGCCATTGTTGCTATTCCTGGGGAGCTGCACCCAGAAACTGTTGAGGCTGGCTGGCAGAGTCAGAGACTGTTCACCTTCCACACAGTTGTTATTGTTGTGGAGGGGGGGTGATGGAGGCTGTTGGGGCAGCTGGAAGAGCTGCAGCCGCCAGGAGGATGGGTAGCAACACTAGCCTTTGTTTCCTGACTGCATCCCCTCCCTTCCCAGATTAGCAACTGTTTGAAAGGCTTGTGTGCCCAGGGTCCTGCTTGCTTTTATGGAGATGATTAAATAAAATAATGTCTACAAACAACTTATCACAATGCAGGGGACTAAACCTTAACTATTATTTTTTTTATTATTGTTGCTATTATAATCGTCTGAAGCATTATATATTGAGGCTGTATGAGTTAAGAATTCAAACAACAATAAATAGATAACTTTTTAAGCAAAAAAATAAGAGTTAAGGATCTACTTCTGACTGCCACTTAATCAGTCTTCATGTCTGTAAAATGCAGAGAGTAATAGTACCTACTACCTAATATCTTCATAAAGATTAAATGAGATAAATCCTGTATTTAGAACAGTGTCTGACACATAAGTGCTCAGTAAATGTTACCTACTATTATCATTATTTGTCTGTGAGCTCCTTAAAGAAGGACTTATTTATGTTTATTTCTATGGCCCCTCAGTTCAGTTCAGTCGCTCAGTCGTGTCCGACTCTTTGCAACCCCATGAATCGCAGCACACCAGGCCTCCCTGTCCATCACCAACTCCCGGGGTTCACTCAAACTCATGTCCATTGAGTCGGTGATGCCATCCAGCCATCTCATCCTCTGTCGTCCCCTTTTCCTCCTGCCCCTAAGCCCTCCCAGCATTAGAGTCTTTTCCAGTGAGTCAGCTCTTCGCATGAGGTGGCCAGAGTATTGGAGTTTCAGCTTTAGCATCATTCCTTCCAAAGAAATCCCAGGGCTGATCTCCTTCAGAATGGACTGGTTGGATGTCCTTGCAGTCCAAGGGACTCTCAAGAGTCTTCTCCAACACTATAGTTCAAAAGCATCAATTCTTTGGCGCTCAGCTTTCTTCACAGTCCAACTCTCACATCCATACCTGACCACTGGAACAACCATAGCCTTGACTAGACGGACTTTACTTGATCCTTATTGCCTGACACTGTGCTTATATATATGTGACAGGCAGTGAAAAAGAAAATTAAGTGTTCTGTTTATCAGTGGAGAGTACAAGTATTTGCACATAGTATTTCTTGATTCATGCTTATTGGATTGAATTGGGGAAGAAATAAATCATTGGGAGATATTGTTTCAAAAGTATATTCACATAAATTGAAGTTTGTGTTTATATTTTGCTATTTTGGCATGAGTTTATGAGTAATTGTAGGCTAAAAGATAAGTTTGGGAAGGAGGAAGAAGCTTTTTCAGTGCTTGGGGAGACAACCTATATACTTGGGTTTGTGGATTTTAGTTCTCTTCTGAACTTCCTGGGTTTACAAACAGAAAGCATGTTGGGGACATTCTGAAGTCTCTGCCCATATATTTATTAATAGCTCTGCCTTTGTTGGGAGACTTGGTATTTTGCTGCTTGCATGACTGTTTTGAGCATCTGGTTTAAAATTTTCTATGAAATACAGAATGAATTCATTCTTAGTCTCATTTTATTTTCAGTTGTTATTGAAGATAGAGGATATTTTTCTCTCAGAAATCTAGGATTTTATATTTATTATACTGGTATAATATTTATAAACAAGCAGATCTCATTTTAACTTTTTAGATAGTTGTATTGTTTTACTAAGAAAAAAGTAAAATTTGAACATGAACTTGATTCGTCCTTTTGTTATTATATGTAGTGCTATTGACATAATCTAGTGATGGCTGAGGCATATTTATTCTGCCTTTAGCAATCTTAAAATTGGACTATAAAAGCTATGGGCAGAAAAGAGAAAACCAGACTGAACCAGCTCTGCTCAGTGTCACCTGATGTGAGCTCTGGTGGTTAATGTCAGTTCAGCTGAGTTTTCCTTATAAGTTTTCATATCTAGGACCCAGTACAACCAGTTTTCCATGATGTAGTATCTCTAAAACACATTTGAACTCCAGCAAGCCTTAATTACCTAAGGATATTACTCCTTTTTTTATGGGTCTGGATTCTTAGCTCTTTTGGGACTTAAGATTTGAGCCATTTCCGTCTCTTCTCCTTTTTGGTTATTGGTAATTTTTTCTGGTCTAAGAGAGAGTGTTGGTATCTTTGCTTTATTTGGGAGTAAAATGCAAAGCAGTTCCTTTTAGTGCCACACATTACAGCTTAGTGGAATCTTGTGGAGTATGTTCCAGGGCTTTGCCTTCCAAAATTGTGTGAGGAAATAAGATAAAAATATATTCAAACTTCTGGAAAAACTTTTTTTTTTTAAAGAAAAGTAAACCAATCTAAGTAAGTTTCAAATGCAGACCTTTTAGAAAGCATATTATTATAAAAATCATGCCCACATTCTAATATTTTGCTGTAGGTTTATTTCAGGCCCAATTGTTTTTACCAAACTTTGGAGTCAGACATTTTTTCAGAAAGACCAGTACAGGTCAGAAAAACTTTTACAATAAGAGTGCTGTTTTTACTGCTCAAAGTTGGAGTAGAAGGGCTTGTAAAGAAAACTAGTCAGATTTTCATTGGTTTGCAGATATAGTTCTTTTTTTATGAATCAAAAATAAAATTATTCTTTATCTACTGGCCTTTTTCATACATACTGATTATCACAGAGCAAAACATAGGCTTTTGAGCCAAATGGGTCCAATTTCCAGTACCTTCTCTAGTCTTTGTCAAGTCACTTAAATACTCTGAGTCTTATTTTCCTAGATGACAAAATAGGGGTAATTTCATATCAGGTAGTACCTATAAAACACCTAGCACAGTTTCCAGGTATATTGTAGGTAAGCAGTACAGAGTAATTTTCTTGACAGCTTTGATGCAGTGGCTGTATTTCTCTTCCTAGGTCCTGTTACGCAGAATTGAAGAGGTCCTAGTCAAAACAGTAGTGTCAGTGTTTTGTTTTGTTTTTTATAAGAAGGATAGATGTGTTTTAGACTGTTACCATACCTCTTCCCTTATTCTTTTATTTAGGTAATAAACTTTTGAGAAGGGATAACATTTGAACTTTAATGTTTAACTCTGAGCTTTATACATGACTGTGAGTTCAATAAATATTTGACCTACTAGATATAATTGCCACCAAGGAAAATAACGTTATTATTTTCCTTATGCTTCTTTACAGAGTCAAAGCCCAAAGTCTATCTTAGATCTGTGAACATTATAACATAAAGTAGTGACCCTTAGATTTTTCTGATAGTTTTCTAGGACTGCTGTAGCAAATTGCCACAAACCAAATGTCTTAAAATAATAGAAAATTATTATCCTACAGATCTTACTGGGCTAAATTCAAGAAAGGCTGTATTCCTTTCTGAAGGCTCTAGGGGAGAATCTATTTTCTTACTTTTTTCAACTTCTAGCGACTGTTTTGCATTCCTTGGCTTGTAGTCCCCTTCCATCGTCAAAGCCTGCAGTGACTCGTTGAGTCTTTTTCATGTTATAGCCCTCTGATATTGACTTTTATGCCTCCCTCTTTCCACCTTTGAAGACCTTTTGTGGTTACACTGACCCACTTTGCTAATCCAGGATAATCTCCCTAATTTAAAGTCAACTGATTAGCAGCATTAATTTCATCTGCAGTTTTTAAAATTTATTCTACTTGCCATCTAACATAGTCACAGGTTCTAGGGATTAGGACATGGACATCTTTGGATATCTTCTATCTACCATAGAATCCCATTAGGAAAACATTTTTTAGCCCATCTCAGGTGCTACTATCAACACATATTAAATATTAGTAAGCATTTCTCTTTTTTGTATAAAAAAATAAAAATTTTAATTTTCTTCCCATACTTCAATGAATAATCTCTCTCATACCCACAGTTTTGAAGACTGCTGGCTAATAGTAGAGTCTTGAAAGGTTCTGCCTTGCAGTAAGAATTTTAACTTTTAATTGACTCTAAATATTTACTGAACACTAATTATGAACAAGGCAGTGTTTGGGGTATATATAGAGAAACAAAACTATAAGGTGTATTTAGTCCAGATGAGCTAACTTAAAATCTTATTGGCTTAAAAGCTGTTTCTTACTCATATTCTAATCCAATGCATGTTGAGTGGAGGTTGAAGGGGGGCTCTTTTTAACCTAGGAGTGGGCCTCAGATTCTTCTATTGGATCCTGTGCATCTGCTGGCAAATGAAGGAAGAAAGTATGGAGGATGATGTTGAGGTTTTTAATGGGACAGGCCTGAAAATGATATAATCACTTCTATCCCTGTACCACCGGCCAGAACTCAGTGTTATGATCTTAACCATCTAGAAAATGTAGCCTACTTCAAGAGGAAAAGGGAAGATAACAAGTAACCATCTCTTCCATACTTTTCCATCTCTGCCCTCAAGAATCCTCTAATTGAGTGGAAAAGGTGGAGATGGCTAAAACATATAGAAGGCAAGCCTGGTTAAGTGTAACAGTAGAAGTTTAAATGGAGTAATTTGAGAGTATAAGGAAGAGAAAGATTAATGTTGATTAGAAAGATGGGCTTATTCCAGCAACAAAACCGAAGTGGAAGTGGGAGAATTCAGGACATATTAGGAGAAGCTGGTTATGTAACTTCAGTAAAACATAGAAAATGCAGATGGATGTAATAAAGAGAGGTTTGGGTCAGATCATTCAGACTGTTGAATAACATGCTAAGGAGTTTGGATTTATATCAGGAGCTCTGAGCTGCCACAATTTTTTTGAGTAGCGAGTAGCTTCTTAAGTGAACAGGTTGTGTCTTACTCATTTTTATATTCTCTTTATAACTATACGGAGAGGTATTATAACATCATGGTTAAGAGCACAGACTTTGGGAATTCCCTGGTGGTCCAGGGGTTAGGACTCTATGCATGTACTTCAAGGGCCTTGGATTCGATCCCTGGTAGGGGAAACTAAGATCCCCCAAGCCACATGGTACACACCTGCCCCCCCACCCCGGCCAAAAATAAAACACAACAAAACCACAGACTTTGGAACCCACTGTTTAGATTTGACTCCTGACTCTGCCACTTATTAGCTGTGTGACTTTGGACAAGTTACTTAATTTCTCTGAGCCTCAGTTTCTTCATCAATGTGATCAGGTTAATAAAAGTATAACTTCTTTGGGTTATTATGAGGATTAAATGAATATGACATCAAATGCTTAGAACAATGCCTAGATGGTAAGAACTCTTTGAGTTAGTTCTTATAATTGTTATGATCATTACCGGTGCCTGGCACATAACTGGCACTCAGAAATATTTGAGTGTTCAGAGTTGTGTTTTAAATTATCCAGCAAGTGTTTATATACTATCGTATGCCACTCAAGAGAGTGCTTTACGAAGCTTATGGTCTCCTAAGGGAAATATAAGGCATATTATAAAACAGTTAAAGGTAGAAAATTAAGATGATGTGGCAGTGTGGTGTAGATGGAGTGCTTGGCAATTCAGAAGCATGCTAGTTCAGAAATACTTCTACTTAGAGCCAGATGATTTGTTTTGGGGAAAGGAAATGAGCTTTGGGGCAGACTATAACTCCGTGGAAATGAAGGGTGGGGCATTCTAAACATTGGAAACAGTATGAGGAAAAAAGCTAGTTATGGAAAAGTGTAGTTATGATACTTTATGGGGAATGGTAAATCATTCTACAGGAAAGACAGGAAAATTAAGTCTCTGGTCAAACTCTAGTTTACCAGTAGTATCAGAGTTGGGAGTTTCCTGTTATAGTCTTAGTAACTTTAGAGTAATGATCAGCTACTAAAATTCAAAATTTCAGTTCCCCTCTGACTTATAGAATCAAAGTCTGCAGTTTACATAACTTCTGGGTGATCTGTTTCCATATTAAAATTTAGGAAGCACTGGTGTAAATGACAATGCAAATGTGTGTGTAATATGAAATTAAAAATAACAAATTTGAGTAATCTGTCACTCACTCTCAAGCATATCTGTTAAGAAAATGACCCCTTTCTGAGCTAAATAATTTAAGCTTACATGATTTTGGGTGTTGGTAGTGGAGAATAAGAATCATTCATAATGTAATTTTTTTTAAGATCCTGTCTCTTACCAAGAAAGATTTTCAGCTTCGGCCACAGTTTAGATTTTGATTACAGTAGCAATAAAAATTTCAGTGAAAACTTACTGTTGATATATTAAATGCCTTTTTAGGCATAAATCACTTCTCTATTAAGGATGAGTAAATTTCCCTTTTAAAAGTATATGTTTTTTATAGCAACTGGAATGATTAGCTCTGCTCAAGCTCTTTTTCCAATAGAAAGCTAATGCCTGTCTCAGCTTGCCAGCTCTTTAATACCATTTTCAATGCGGTGGTGGTGGTGGTAGAAAGGAAATGAGGTTGAGAAGGTTTAGCAGAAAAGTTTCACGTAGAAGTAGAATTGTGTGACACTGCTATGATGTGGTGATGTGAGTAAGGGATGGGAAAGACTGTCATATGAAGCCATACTTGCCTGAACGTGTCCTCTGTGACATCTCGGTGGGTGGTGTGGTAATAGTGATGGTGGGTCTGAGGGCATGGGAAGCAAGGGTAAATCACACTCAAACCAAGTACTTTCAGTTTCTAGACAACTCTTTTAACTTTAGAATGTAGCCATTGTTTTGCTATAGAATCCTATTGCCTCCCTTCTATACAAATATTTGATGAAATAAAAACTTCTTGGTTTTCTAGCCTTGTATCTGCCTCTAAATGTTCTTTCTTATAAAATGAGTTTACGTTGTGAAACTAATCTGGTGATTATTGCCTTTTCATTCAAGAAATACTTGTTTAGCATCTTATGTGCAAAGAATTGTGTGAATATAGAAATAAATTAGATGAGTTCTGTACTCTTAAAAGCCTTACTTATATTCCAATCTGGAGAGATCAGAAAGGTTAAAAAGAAGAATAGCTAACATTCTCTAGTGCCTATTATTTTCTAAGAGCTCAAGTTATTTTAATCATCACAATAACCATACAGATTCGATAATACTAACATTTCCATTTTGCATGTGGAAAAACCCTGAAATATGGAGAGGTCATCAGTAAGCAGAGCCAGGATTCAAATCCAAGCAGTCAGACTCCAGACCTTGGACCTCTTGACTTGTGCTAATGAGCAGTCTTGCAAAGAAGGATGTTAGCACTGCTTGGAGCCAGGAAGAAAGAGAAAGAGTACTAATGTTAACTGAAGGCATCCTAAAGATCATTGCAGAGAAAATGAACTTTTAGCTGATCCTAGAAGGATAATTTTCTGTAAGTAAATGAAGTCTTCCAGCTCAAGGAGGAGCTTGAAGTTGTTTCTAGGCCATAAAAATCATTCATGCCCTTCAACAAACCTTTACTAAGATCTTGCTTACTATGTGTAAGATACTATACTAGGTACTAGAAATGCAGAGACAAATAAAACTCTGAATCTTCCGCAGTAAGGAAAGTTACAAAAAGAGTTATGTGGGCAGAAGGCAGGTTATAATGAGTCTAGGAACAAAGGAAGGGTAAAGATAAGTAGATAGTGTATGTAAAGTGAAAGTGTTAGTCACTCAGTTGAGTCCACATGGACTGTAGCCATGAAGATCTCCAGGGGAGCTTCCCAATGTACTTCTCTATTAAGGATGAGTAAATTTCCCTTTTAAAAGTATATGTTTTTTATAGCAACTGGAATGATTAGCTCTGCTCAAGCTCTTTTTCCAATAGAAAGCTAATGCCTGTCTCAGCTTGCCAGCTCTTTAATACCATTTTCAATGCGGTGGTGGTGGTGGTAGAAAGGAAATGAGGTTGAGAAGGTTTAGCAGAAAAGTTTCACGTAGAAGTAGAATTGTGTGACACTGCTATGATGTGGTGATGTGAGTAAGGGATGGGAAAGACTGTCATATGAAGCCATACTTGCCTGAACGTGTCCTCTGTGACATCTCGGTGGGTGGTGTGGTAATAGTGATGGTGGGTCTGAGGGCATGGGAAGCAAGGGTAAATCACACTCAAACCAAGTACTTTCAGTTTCTAGACAACTCTTTTAACTTTAGAATGTAGCCATTGTTTTGCTAATAGAATCCTATTGCCTCCCTTCTATACAAATATTTGATGAAATAAAAACTTCTTGGTTTTCTAGCCTTGTATCTGCCTCTAAATGTTCTTTCTTATAAAATGAGTTTACGTTGTGAAACTAATCTGGTGATTATTGCCTTTTCATTCAAGAAATACTTGTTTAGCATCTTATGTGCAAAGAATTGTGTGAATATAGAAATAAATTAGATGAGTTCTGTACTCTTAAAAGCCTTACTTATATTCCAATCTGGAGAGATCAGAAAGGTTAAAAAGAAGAATAGCTAACATTCTCTAGTGCCTATTATTTTCTAAGAGCTCAAGTTATTTTAATCATCACAATAACCATACAGATTCGATAATACTAACATTTCCATTTTGCATGTGGAAAAACCCTGAAATATGGAGAGGTCATCAGTAAGCAGAGCCAGGATTCAAATCCAAGCAGTCAGACTCCAGACCTTGGACCTCTTGACTTGTGCTAATGAGCAGTCTTGCAAAGAAGGATGTTAGCACTGCTTGGAGCCAGGAAGAAAGAGAAAGAGTACTAATGTTAACTGAAGGCATCCTAAAGATCATTGCAGAGAAAATGAACTTTTAGCTGATCCTAGAAGGATAATTTTCTGTAAGTAAATGAAGTCTTCCAGCTCAAGGAGGAGCTTGAAGTTGTTTCTAGGCCATAAAAATCATTCATGCCCTTCAACAAACCTTTACTAAGATCTTGCTTACTATGTGTAAGATACTATACTAGGTACTAGAAATGCAGAGACAAATAAAACTCTGAATCTTCCGCAGTAAGGAAAGTTACAAAAAGAGTTATGTGGGCAGAAGGCAGGTTATAATGAGTCTAGGAACAAAGGAAGGGTAAAGATAAGTAGATAGTGTATGTAAAGTGAAAGTGTTAGTCACTCAGTTGAGTCCACATGGACTGTAGCCATGAAGATCTCCAGGGGAGCTTCCCAATGCAGGGATTGAACCTAGGTCTCCTGCATTGCAGGCAGATTCTTTACCAGCTGAGCCACCAGGGAAGCCCAAGAATATAGTAGTGGGTAGCCTATCCCTTCTCCAGCGGATCTTCCTGACCCAGGAATCAAACCAGGGTCTCTTGCACTGCAGGCGAATTCTTTACCAGCTGACCTACCAGGGAAGCCAGATAGTGTAAAGATATGTATGTAAAATGCAACTGTTAAGTCACCCAGTTGTGTCTGACTTGACTCTTTGCAACCACATGGACTGTCACCTGCCAGGCTTCTCTGTCCATGGAATTCTCCAGGCAAGAATACAGGAGAGGGTTGCCATTTTCTCCTCCAGGGGATCTTCCCAGGCCAGGGATTAAACTCCTGTCTCCTGTGTTACAGGCAGATTCTTTACTGTCTTAACTACTAGAAGCCCTATAGTGTATGTAACCTACTCTTAAAGGTTGGGTACAAATGCAAAGAATGACTTAGGATCATATTTTAGGGAGGGGGCTTTGTTTTTGTTGTTGTTTTGGTCGCTCAGTCCTGTCCGACTCTTTTGCAACCTCGGACTGTAGCCCACCAGGCTCCTCTGTCCATGAGATTTTCCGGGCAAGAATACCGGAGTGTCATTAGAAATTTATTTCCTCCTCCAGGAGATCTTCCTGACCCAAGGATCGAACCCACAGCTCCACATCTCCACATCTCCTACATTGCAGGCAGATTCTTTACTGTTGAACCACTAGAGAGGGGCAAGGGAAGCATTTTTTAAGATGAGTAAATTTAAATATATTTGTAGGATAGAAGCAGAGGAAAGGGAGAAATGGGTGAAGAATAAGGCTCATGGGAAAGTGTGAGCTTCCAAAGATAAGCTGGAACACATCATGGAAAGTTTCAAATGCTGTGGTAAGGAATTTTGACTTTATTCTGTAGGCAGAAGGGAGCCATTGAAGGTTTATAAAGAAGGAAATTACATAGTTCATGTTTTGAAAAGGTAACTCTAATAGTCATATAAGAGATGGTATAATTTAGAATTGTTAATAATAATAAAATAAAAAACATTTAACCTTTGTTTGATCATAGGCTAGATATTGTACCTGAAATATCCCATTTATCCTCCTAACAGTCTTTTAAGGTAGTATGATCAAACTCTTTTGGTAAAGGGCGAGATAGTAAATGTTTCAGTATTTGTAAGCCATACAGTCTTTGTCACAGCTATTTAAGTTTGCTGTTGTAGCACAAAAGCAGCCCCAGAAAATACCATGGTTGCTGCTGCTGCTGCTTATGTTCCAATAAAATTTTTATAAAAACAAGTAGTAGGCCTTAGTTATTAACCCCTGCTAGTGCCCTTTATAGTTTAGAAACTGTAGTGAAGCTTTTGTATATTACTTATTGTAATATTATAATAAAATTTTTCTAATAAAAGCTTATTGTATAATTGTAATAAAAGCATATTGTGTATTATTTACCTCTTTTTGCTATGGTGGGATAATGAGAATAGAATCATCCTTAGGCAGAAATACCATGTAATCTCAGGGAAGCATCCTTCCTGTAAGAGGTTCACTAGATACTGCTATTTATGCACAACAGTTTAACTGCATTCTGCAAAACATCCATTTAACTTTTTATTACAATTGCTTTCCAATAGAATGACCCCTGGAATGAAACTGCTTTGAGAGCAGGGACTTTGTTTTATTCACTGTTCTGTCCCTAATGTCTTACATGTATTGACCACTCAACAAATAGTTGTTAAATAAATGAATAGAATACTGACTCTCATAATTCAGGTGACCGAGGAACTGTACAAACACTTAAAGAACACTGACCTTTTTAAAAGATACCTCTACAGTAAAGAAGATGTGGTATATACACACAATGGAATATTACTCAGCCATAAAAGGAATGCAATAATGCCATTTTCAGTAACATGAATGGACCTAGATATTATCATACTAAGTGAAGTAAGTCAGACAAAGGCAAATACCATATGATATCACTTATATGTGGACTCTTAAAAAATACAAAATGAACTTATCTATAAAATAGAAGTGGACTCACAGACATAGAAAACCAATTTATGGTTACCAAAAGGGGAAGTGGGAGATAAATTAGGAGTCTGGAATTAACAGATCCACTACTATACACAAAATAGGTAATCACCAAGGAGCCACTGTATAGTATTGGGAACTATGTTCAGTATCTTGTCATAACCTATAATGGAAGAGAATCTGAAAGGATATAATTTATCCCCTTCCCACCTTTCTCTTTTGGTAACGATAAGATTGCATATAAAACAATCTTATTGTTACCAAAAGAGAAAGGTGTATATATGACAATGAATAGAAATAGACCCTCAGACATAGAAAACAATCTTATCGTTACCAAAAGAGAAAGGTGGGAAGGGGATAAATTAGGAGTTTGGGTTTAACATATACATACTGCTTCTGCTGAAGCTGATGCTAGGTCACTTCAGTCATGTCCGACTCTGTGCAACCCCATAGACGGCAGCCCACCAGGCTCCCCGTCCCTGGGATTCTCCAGGCAAGAATACTGGAGTGGGTTGCCATTTCCTTCTCCAATGCATGAAAGTGAAAAGTGAAAGTGAAGTTGCTCAGTTGTATCCGACTCTTCGCGACCCCATGGACTGCAGCCTACCAGGCTCCTCCATCCCTGGGATTTTCCAGGCAAGAGTACTGGAGTGGGATGCAATTGCCTTCTCTGATACATGCTGCTATATATCAAATAGATAATCAAGAAGGTCCTACTATATAGCTATGGAACTATACTCAATATATTGTAATAACCTATAAGGGAAAAGAATCTGAAAAAGAAAAGAATATATATATAACTGAATCACTTTGCTGTACACCTGAAGTGAATATAATATTGTAAATGAACTGTCCTTCAATAAAAACATTATTACCAAAAAAAAAATAATAATAAAGTGTCTTTAATAAGGGGAAAAAAAGATACCTCTAAAACTTCAGCTCCCCCAGATTGATTGTTTTCTCATTTATCTTGCCCGGATTTCCTTTGTTCTAGTACAGCTTCCTCTCTTTTACCCAACTGGTTTCTGATGTTAAACTGAAGCTGTCAGATGCTGTATCTGCAAAGACACTGCCATGCTGCCCAGAAACATTCAGCATTCCAGATTCAGTCTTCTAGCACTCTGTGTTACTTATGTTAATTATTCTTTAGACTTTTACCTGTCCTACATTCCTCACCTCATTCTCTTCCATATTAGGTAGTGAGTTTCACAGTAAAGAAACTGACTGGTGAATAAAGTTGTTTCATTTAGTCTTTCCAACAACCTTACGTTGTGGACACTTATTATCCTATAAGAGGGAAACTAATGCTTGCCTAGTAACAAGTGGAGATGGCATTTGAACCTACAACCCTCTAACTTCAGAGCTCTTTTTTAAATCGATATCTAGATTGTCAGTTATCTTCTTTTTGTACTTTTAATTTTTTATATTATTTTTGGCTGTGCTGGGGCTTCATTGCTGTGTGGACTTTCTCTAGTTGCAGCAAACAGGGGCTACTCTTGGTTGCGGTGTGCAAGCTTCTCATTGTGGTGGCTTCTCTTGTTGCAGGGCATGAGTTCTAGGTGTGCTGGACTTCAGTAGTTGCAGCATGAGGGCTCAGTAGTTGGGGCTTGTGGGTACTAAAATGTGTGGGCTTCAGTAGTTGTGGCATATGGAATCTTCCTGGATTAGGGATCCCGCTCTGTCCCTTGCACTGGCAGGTGGATTCTTATCCACTGTACCACCAGGGAAATCCAGGACCTCTTTTATTTTTTTTTTCCAGACCTCTTTTAACTGCTCTCACTTTCTTTTTATTCCTAAGCCTGTTTATTCCCAAGAGGTAAGTTTTAGCCTATCATTGAAACCTGCATCTTATTTTCAATACTACCTAGATATTTCCTTGGGTTTTTTTCCTTTCTCAAGTCCCCATCGTGTCTCTGGATGCCCTTAGAGAAAACCAGTGGTCTAGATAACACCTCTTGGAGAAACTGTGAAATTTTCACACTAGTTAATTTTGGTTAGAGCAGCATGTCTTTAAAACCGCTGTGATGTTACAGCTGGCTTTCTCCCTCACTCAGTTCCTTTTCACTGAGCAATTATTCACTGAGTAAGCAAACTATTTGCTAGGCACTGTTAGGTGCTATGACCTGGACTCTGCCTTCGTAGAACTTCATGGTCCTTTCGAGCACAGTCACTGCTATGCCTTCACTATCACTTTAGTCAATCTCTTCCCTTTTCTTTTCTAAACTAGAACTTACTTGGGCCTTGTGGGTATTGTTAATGAGACTTTTCTTGACAACCTAAGCCCTGAGTGTCACTGGCTTTATATCATTTATTTTCTGTCATTTAATTATTATCATCAGTCATAATAATTGATTTGTGATTTTTGTTTAAATATTATTTTTACCTAAAAATTTAAGCTGATGTTTGAAGAAACTTCAAATATAACATAAATTGTACACTAAAAAATAGAAATCACCCTTTACCCTCTCAGTACCATTTATTATTAATGCTTCTAGATACTTTCTATTAATGTATAAAATTTTTTTACACAAATGGTATTTTAAAGTTTGACATTTTCATTTAGCAGTAAATTTTGTGTATATTGTCATGTCAGTGCATAAGGAGTACTTCATTCTTTTTAATGCCTGTATAGTATTCTAATATATGAATTATACTGTAAATATTTAACAAGTCTTTTATTTGATGGATATTTAAATTCACATACACTGGTGAAGTAGATGTCCTTTTATGTGAATTTTTGCTCACCCAAATTGATTATACTTGTAAGATAAATTTCTAGAAGTGGATTGTTGGAGTAATGAAAATTTTTGCTAGGATGATCAATTAATTACCCTTTGAAAAAGTTGTACTGAGAACTCAGCAGTATTTCCTATTCTTGTTTCCTTCCCTTCTGGACAACACTGAGCATTATCACTCTTTTCTGGGGGTTGGGGGGTGCTGCCCTGTTGGACTTGTGTTCCTAAGCAACATCCTAGTTCCCTAACCAAGGATTGCACCTGCACCCTCTGCAGTGAGAGCAGAGTCCTAACCACTGGATCCATCTTGAGGAATTCTCCCAATCATTGTCATTCTTAATCTTCATTCATTGTTAGATTTAAAAAGTAATAGCTCCTTGTTTTAGTATACATTTTTGTCATTATGAAAGAGAGCACATTTTTATATGATTAGCCCTTTATTCTTAGTTTTCTTTTTTTTTTTTTTATGTACGTGCTTTTTGCTTATTTTTCTATTGGGTCCTTTTTAAAGTTACATATTTAGAAGCGTTCTTTTTATGTTAAGGAAGTTAGCTCTGTCCTCTAGTTAATGTGGGTATTCCCAACCCCAGTTCATTGATTGTATATTACAGACCTTCATGTGGGGTAGTTCAACCTACTTACTTCCTAGATGAGCAAACTGAGGAAACCATAGGGTTAGTGACCTTTTTGTGTGTGTGAGCATGTAAACAGATAATGGCCAAGCTAAACCAGTATCAAGTTTCCTTGGTTCCAGCTTGGTGCTTGTCTCATTATACCATGCTGTTTTTAAAGGCTTGCTCACCTCCTCTTCCACCAATGCTTTTTACCACTGGGTCTTGCCACAGCCAGATATTTCATGATAAACTTAGAATTTACAAGAGTGGTATTAAAGTTTGAGAACCTACAGTGTTATTCAGGACAGTAGACTTTACAGGTGTTGGACTGTCTCTAATGCATACACAACTACACTAGTTAAGTTCATGTCCTTTTCATTTGTTTAAAAAATAATCTGTCTTTTTTTGTAGGTTCATGGGTGTGTGTGTACATCAAGGACAGTTGCATGCACTCACAGAGGTAAGACTGTAATAAGCATGTTAAGTGACTTCTTTGCCTTAGTTTCAGCATTTATGGTTCTACTCTACTTGTTACTTGCATACGTATGCAAAATATGTATTCATTTATGTTTATGCAAAAAAGGCATTGTTAACAAAGCTTTCTTCTGTAGCCTTGGGACAGTTTGCCATATCTCTTAATACTCTTGGATTCCCTGATAGCACTTGGTGAGTACTCTGGGAATGAATCAAGGAGGCCTGACGTGCTGCGGTTCATGGGATCACAGAGTCGGACACACTGAGCGACTGAACTGAACTGAATTGGGAATGAGTGCTCAAATATTATATTGGTGGTTGCTGCCTGGATGACCCCCTCCTAAACTAAGGGATGATGTCACTTGGCTGCATGCTGTATCATGACAACAAATTCTCAGACTATTAAGAAATGTGTGGGGTCCTGATCTAAAATTCCACTGTTGCTGCTCTAGTTTCCTGACTGGAGGAAAGTACTCCTTGTAGAGTTTACATCTCTGTTCTCATTTCATTTTCAGTCTTTTCTAGGCAGGTAAATATGTAGCGGTCACTACTTAGCCTCTGAGGACCAGGGAATCCCCTCTCAAACAAATGCTTCCTAAATTCAGGTACTAGGTTACCAGCTTCATAATTTGCTTGGGTCACTTCTTAGAAATTTGGATTTCTAGAAAACTCTAGGTTTAGTAGGTCTTCATAAGGCTCCTAGGTATTCTTGAAACTCTTTAGATTCTATCTTCTAGAATATTTCACATTTCTCCTTGAGAAGCACCAGAATAAAAAGTGAAGAATTTAAGAAGGAAAATTGTTCAACAGAATTTGCAAGAGCATTGGTTTCCTACTGGCTTGGTACCTGATATTAATCCTTAATACATTATCAAGGAAGGTCCTATGTGCCTCACTCAATGTCTTTTTTCTCAAATACTGAGAACACCAGAATGTGGAATGTGTATAGCTATGTCCTGCCTCTTGTATGGAAGGCCAAAGAAAGTGGATTAGTGAGGTAGTGAAGAGTACGGGCTCTGTAGTGTTGATTGCCATATCTCTTAATATTCTTGGATTCCCTAATAACTAATTGAATCTAATAATTGAATCTCCCTGTGCTACAATGTTTTCATTTGTAAGACAGGAATAATAATAGTAGTACCTATCCCAAGGAGTCCAGATAGAGAAGAGGACTATAGCTGAGTGTTAAAGTACTTGAATTTTTAAAGTCTGGTGGCAAAGGCAGATTAAGGAGTAGCTAGGGACATAGGAAGAACAGCAGAAGTGTGTTGGCCTGGAATGGAAAGGAAGGGGTTTCAAGGAGGAAGAAATAATTACGTAGTTATGGCAAATGCTGTTGGTAAGATTATGACCACAGGGATACTATGCAGATGTAAAATGCTTATTTAACACGGTAAGTGGCATACAGTAATTGCTTAATACATTTTAACTATTATAGCATTAACAGTGACCAGTCCCTCCTGAACTCCTCGAATTGTCAGTAGTTTTCATTTAGTACTTAATTCTGTAGTGCTGTTTATGTCATTAAAATTTTAAAACTTTTTACAAAGTATAAAGAAAAGCACACATATGGAAAATGTGTATCTCACTGGGTTTTCACAAATGAACACACCCATAACCAGCATCCTGGATCAAGAAATATTTTCTGTGTATTTCTTTTCTCAGAAGTGAGTATATATATTCCTCAAAGACAAAACTCTCTCCTCTCAAGCCTTCTATCCACCAGAGCTCTGACACTAATCATAAACACTTGTAAAAGTATTGTTGCACTCCCTGTTTATATCATTGTTTTCTGAAATGTGAGTTCATTGGAAAAGCTTGTGTGTTGGTTTTACTGACAAATAAGAATATGCTTTAAAACCTGTGACCATGCCTCAAATTTGAAAGTGGATGTAGTAGAAAGGGCAGAAATGGATGATTGTAGTGCAACATTCTTTTGGCCATGTTGCACTTAAATAATATTTTCTGTTGCTTAGTACCTTGTTTATAGTCATATGCAAGATACAGTAAGTGCTTTGTGAGTGTATTTCTGTATAATTAATCAGATATTGATACAACTTATCATATTAATAATCTTTATTATGATATTAATAGGCTACAGGTCATGAAGCCCAAATATCCAAATGTTCTTGCTTGTGTTCATAAGGGGCTCAATAAAGGCCTTCATGGCATAGATTTCTGGTTTAATGGCCTAATAATTTGACTTGACAGCACGGCTCTTGGTTTCACTAAGGATCGTAAAGATAAATTACTAATAACATCAAGCACACTGCTTAGAACTTGGATGATATTTAGTAAATATTTCTTGATTGGTGGAGTGCCTGTCCTCCACAGTAACGTGAGCACCATTCCTTATTTCTCTCAAAATAGTTTGTCAGTAATTACAGTAGAGAAGCACAGCTCTTATTGATGCCTATAAAGTATTGATATTATTAAGAAGAATATTTCTCACATACAATGGGGATACAGACTTTTCTGGGCCTCAGCCACTTCTACAAGTGTTCATTGTAATTGTAAACATTAATTGAACTTGGAACAGTCAGACATTTACGAGTTTTTTTTTAACTACTTACAGTAAGCATAGACTTCTAATTTTTTAACAAATTAGTATTTGTTAAAGGAAAGCAGTTTGATGAAAGATCAGGCACTTTCAAGTTTAATGAGTTGAATTAAGAATCCCAAAGTATGTCTTTGACTCAGACGACCTAACCTTGTCTTTCATTTAGTCACGAGTATCAAGGAAGTGGAAATCTTTGGTTTTTAAAGACAGAAATATAACCCTATGTCAGTTAGCTATTGCTATGTAATATTCAACCACAAAAGCATGCAACAATAAACATTTATTTCTCATACCTCTGGAGGCTCTGCTAAGCTGAACTGGGGCCCAGTTGGGCAGTTTCGCTGCTCTCTCTCTTGCTCAGTCATCTATCTGCAGGTCTGCTGGTGGTCTGCTGTAGGGTGAGCTTTGTGTGGGCACTTTGCTTCAGCTGTTTCTCATTGTCTTCTGGGACTGGTGGGCTAACTTGGACTTGTCCTTCTTAAGATGATAACAGAATAGCAAGAGTGTGCCAGCACGTTTGTACAAGTGTTTTTCATGACTCTGCTTATATTCCAGTTTGGTTGGCTAATATCTGATTGGACAAAGCAAATCACATGCCTGAATCCACACTGGGAGCATACTGCAAAATTCTTTGTGTCAAAGAACATTGATTCAGTAAGGGGTGAAGAATTGGAACCTTTGTTGCAATATCTCATACCCTATAAACATCCCAGTTAGCACATTACAATTATTTGTCTTTTACCCTACTTAAGGGTAAAGACTTGATCTCATTTTAAAAATCATAACTACTAGTTATTAAACACCCACTGTGGGCTGAGTGCTATGCTTGGTGATTTATATATTAGCTATAGTTCTCACAATTCTATAGTTCTATTTCTTCTATTTTATAGAGGAGACAACTAAGGCTTGAGAAATTAAGTGACTTCCTCAAAGTAGGATGTGGATTTAGGTTCATCTGACCTCAAAGTCTATACTCTTTTCATTGCAACATGCTGTCCTTAATTCACTTATGTATTCCCCATAGTGCTGAGCACAGGTTCTTGTATGTGTAACACATGTAATATTTGTAGAATTCATTTCTGACTAACTTTGTATGTTTTGTGTTATTTGGGAAAGTTGTTTTCTGATTATTGGATATATTATAATGTATTTGAGTGCAAGAAACAAAATAATTAAATGGCCTTAAACAACAAAAGGACTCATATAAACTGAAATTTTAGCAGCTTATTAGGTTAGAGCTTGGTTTATTCAGCAGCTAAATGTTATCCAGAGATCCCCCACCTCTCCCCATTTCTTTGTTCTGTGCTTACATTGACAGCTTTGTCCTAAGGTTGGTTCTCATTCATAATCAAAAAGTAGCTGCCACCAGCTTACATGCTGTTTTCTATTCCATATTCAGGTAAGAGGGATGTCAAAGAAAGAGAGGAGAGAGAGATGCTTACAGACAGATTACATGTCATCTCATGATGGTTTTTATGGTTTGTTTTTGTTGGGGGACATTTTTTGTTTTTTACTTTGTTAAGGGAAGCACAAGGAGGGATATATCCTCATATCACACAGTTCGGGGAACTTCTTTTGGGGAGGGGGACCTCTTTGTACAGAACCTTTTAGTGCATAGAAGATTGGGAATTTGGTGGATGAGTGGAGTATAAGCTTGTGGGTTAAGGGCCTCAAGTGACAATACTTTGGCCAAGGGAGTCAGCAAAAGAATTGGTAGGACATTTTGGGGTCTTTCTTGGCATTTCTGCCATGGAAAAACTTATTTTTTCCACTGTGGCTATAAGAGCCCTTTAGCTATAAAAAGGGGGCTTCCCTGTGGCTCAGTGATAAAGAATCTGCCTGCAATGCAGGAGATGTAGATTGAATCCCTGGGTTGTGAAGATCCTCTGGAATGGCAGCCCATTTCAGTATTCTTGCTTGGAGAGTCCCCTGGACAGAGGAGCCTGGTAGGCTGCAGTCTGTGGTGTCACAAAGAGTCGACACGACTGAAGCAACTGAACATGGCATGGCAGCTATAAGCAGAGCAATTGCTTGGCCTCTTTACAGCAAAGTCACCTCAGCCAGTCAGATACTTGGTACTGAAAGAAATGATCTTCACTCAGGAGGGAGTGTTTAGCCTTGCAAGTGGCTAAAGAGAATTTTTAACTCACAAGGCCCTCATCCTCTTCTCACTCACCATTTCTACCCCCTTCCCCACCTTCTTTATTAAAGAAGAGTTACTTTGGAAATTTCCTTGTTTATGTGGGTTGATACATGTTGTTTCTGAGTGGTTTCTGTCAGACCTCTAAGAAGCCTTATATAATCAGAGAGCTTACAATGAAAGGAAACTCTGTGGGTTCGGTAACCAAACTCATGCATTATTTATAAAAACGAGCAGCCAGACCCCGATTCCAGTTTCTTGGTGTGCTGTGATAATGCCATTGCTTTTGCCTACTGCTTTTCTTATTTTTGTGTGACCCAGTACAGAGTATTCTCCTGGTCTAACTTACCTTGAGCCAAATGCAAAGTTGTCTGGTGCCTGCCTTGAGTTAACTTTGGCAGCGTAGCCATGCCTTGTATCTTTCAAGCATGTGGCTGCTTTTCTTGTCCCTGGTCTGCCTTTGTTTCAGTTTGATATGTTACTACATAAGTAATCTTAATTAGGCATACTTTGATAATGTGATGCTTCTGTTTAAAAACTTCTGTTTAGTATTCTAGACTTTCTCTAATCGAATTTCCAAATTCAAATTGCTCCCTTTAGTTAGGTGGGTCACTTTGCTATCTTCTACACGTGCCGGCCTTAGATACGTCTTCCAGGACCTGGGATGCCCTTGTCTCTCTTCTCCCTTCCACTTTCCAAGTTATGTCAAATTCTAAGTTCTCTAGTGAAGGTCAGTCTCTTAAATAGGGTCTGTATAATGATACCCTGTGTGATTGGGTCCACAGTACATGTAGAAGCTGCATTAACTCCAGTGGAAAGAGCCAGCAGTCAAAAATAGTGTGAAATGTTACATCCAAGTCCTTTCACAATTAGAAGTTCATTCCATTTATACATGTAAAAATAGCTAAAGCATTCCTATGAATACATGTTGGCATCTTCTTTACTTCTGAAAAAATGTAGCTTTTATTTAACTTTTGGTTTGGTCATTTAGTAACTTTAAAAATCTCTAAATAAATTGTGGTACATGTTTTCTGCCCTTATTTTTAGTAACTCCCTAAGACATTTGAGAAACAAGAATTTGAGGTTGGCAGCCTAACCTACAAATAATAGAAGAGTTCATTTAATTTACTTTTTTCTTAAAGAAGTTCCCCTTGATTTGCTAGCATGCCTCTAGCTCATTTAGTTATTAAAGAAAAAAATTTACTGCCTCCCACTATGTGTCTTGCACTATTCCAGGTACTGGTAATGTAGTGTAGTGTTAGTTGCTCAGTCGTGTCCGATTCTTTGAGACTCCGTGGACTATAGCCTGCCAGGCACCTCTGTGCATGGGGTTTCCGAGGCAAGAATACTGGCGTGGGTTGCCATTTCCTTCTCCAGAGGATCTTTCTGACCCAGGTATCAAACCCAGGTCTCCTGCATTGCAGGCAGATTCTTTACCATTTAAGCTACAGGGAAGACTGTAGAATATAATAATGAACAAATGATCTCTACCCTCATGGAAATTACATTGTAATCATCAGGGATGGGAGAGGAGTTAGAGTAAGCAAGAAACAAATTGTATATATGATGTTATGTGCTCTGGGGTTTACAGTTTTGAATGTGTGGCTAGAGAAGATATCACAGAAGAGATAAAAATTAAGGAGGTAATAGAACTAGTTATGTGAATATCTGGGAGGAAAGTGTTCTAGGCAGTGGAAACAGCAAGTGTAAAGATATGGAGGGAGAAATGCCTGGTGCTGGGTGTAGTCAAAGAACTCTGAGGTGATGTGGCTGCAGCAGGAGGAATAAAAAGGATAGTAGTAGACGGAAATCAGAGAAGAAACATGGGCCAGAGCCCGGAAAGTGCCTTACAGACCATTGTAAGAGTTTCCTGTTTTACTCAGGATGAATTGAGAAGTCTTTGGAGGTTTTTGAGTAGAATTACGACATGATGTGACTTACCTTTTAACAGGATCACCCTGGCAACTGTGTGGTGAACAGACTGAAAAGGAGGCAAAGGTGAAAGCAGAAAGACTAGTTAAGAGAGACTATTGCAACAGAGTCCATGCAATAAATAAAGGCTATGCAAAAAAGGTGAGAGGTAATGGTGACTTGGACCAGAGTGGTAGCAGTGAACCTCGTGATTTTAGATCTATTTTGAAAGTAGAGAAAACAAACTTTCCTGATACAGTGGTGAGGGAAGTGAGAAGTTGAAATAATTCAAGGATAACTGAAGTTTTGGGCCTGAACATCTGAAAGATAGAGTTTCTGTTAATGGAGATGGGAAGACTTCAGGAGGTACAAGATGGAAGATGATCAAGAGGCCAGTTTTGAACAGATTGAGTTTGTGATATTTACTGAACATTGAAGTAGAGATAACTTCATAAAGCATCAGGATTTCAAGGAGTGCCCTGAAAGATACCTTCCTTGTACAGATTCTGTTTATCAGCTTTTTCACTAGAAAACATTTTACTGATTTAGAAGGAGGTGCTTTTCAACTGTTTGTATTACTTTCTGAGTGATAATAATGAAAGTCATTAAGCTGTTTTTCTTATTATATGAAAATTTTGTTATTATTATTTCTGTTATTGTTTTTAGAAGTGTGCCACGTCCTACTAAGCCTCTCCTTTGGGGTGGAGGGGATACATTAGCATACAGTTCTATGGAATATGTGGTATTTTCCCATTTTACAAGTGAGAAATCTGAGGCTCTAAAAGAAGTTAATTTACCTGAGGTCTCTTAGCTAAGTAGTGGAGCTGGGATTGAGTCAGGTTCTACCTGACTATAATTCCATTTACTCAACTTTAAGCTCCTTGATCCTGGCTATTTTGTTCACTGTTGAATCTCACGTAACTGGCATGCAATAAATATTTGTTGAGTGAATGGATAAATAGATGAATAAATGGACATTGCTTCCCAACACTTGAACTTCCAGCCATTAAGCTGTTAGCCACAGATACCTGCCTCTTTCAGGGTTGTTTTGGGCAACTGACAAATCTTTTCAGTGGTTGATAGTGATCAGTTGAGTTGAGTTGAATTGAGTTCAGTCTCTCAGTCATGTCCAACTCTTTGCGACCCCATGAATCGCAGCACATCAGGCCTCCTTGTCTATCACCAACTCCCGGAGTTCACCCAGACTCACATCCATCGAGTCACTGATGCCATCCAACCATCTCATCTTCGGTCGTCCCCTTCTCATCCTGCCCCCAATCCCTCCCAGCATCAGAGTCTTTTCCAGTGAGTCAACTCTTTGCATGAGGTGGCCAAAGTACTGGAGTTTCAGCTTTAGCATCATTCCTTCCAAAAAAATCCCAGAGTTGATCTCCTTCAGAATGGACTGGTTGGATCTCCTTGCAGTCCAAGGGACTCTCAAGAGTCTTCTCCAACACTACAGTTCAAAAGCATCAATTCTTCGGCACTCAGCCTTCTTCACAGTCCAACTCTCACATCCATACATGACCACAGGAAAAACCATAGCCTTGACTAGACAGACCTTAGTTGGCAAAGTAATGTCTCTGCTTTTGAATATACTATCCAGGTTGGTCATAACTTTTCTTCCAAGGAGTGAGCGTCTTCTAATTTCATGGCTGCAGTCACCATCTGCAGTGATTTTGGAGCCCCCCAAAATAAAGTCTGACACTGTTTCCATTGTTTCCCCATCTGTTTCCCATGAAGTGATGGGACCAGATGCCATGATCTTCATTTTCTGAATGTTGAGCTTTAAGCCAACTTTTTCACTCTCCTCTTTTACTTTTATCAAGAGGC
Organism: Madoqua kirkii; assembly: GCA_006408675.1. NCBI lineage: Eukaryota > Metazoa > Chordata > Mammalia > Artiodactyla > Bovidae > Madoqua > Madoqua kirkii. The sequence goes on along the minus strand of SJYC01130191.1, from coordinate 139,396 downwards.
TTTTTAGTTCCTCTTCACTTTCTGCCATAAGGGTGGTGTCATCTGCATATCTGAGGTTATTGATATTTCTCCCGGCAATCTTGATTCCAGCTGGTGTTTCTTCCAGTCCAGCATTCCTCGTGATGTACTCTGCATAGAAGTTAAATAAGCAGGGTGACAATATACAGCCTTGTCGTACTCCTTTTCCCATTTGGAACCAATATGAATGTGGTCCACTGGAGAAGGGAATGGCAAACCACTTCAGTATTCTTGCCTTGAGAACCCCATGAACAGTATGAAAAAGCAAAATGATCAGATACTGAAAGAGGAACTCCTACTGACTCCAGGTCAGTAGGTGCCCAATATGCTACTGGAGTTCAGTGGAGAAATAACTCCAGAAAGAATGAAGGGATGGAGCCAAAGCAAAAACAATACCCAACTGTGGATGTGACTGGTGATAGAAGCAAGGTCCAATGCTGTAAAGAGCAGTATTGCATAGGAACCTGGAATGTCAGATCCATGAATCAAGACAAATTGGAAGTGGTCAAACAAGAGATGGCAAGAGTGAACATCGACATTCTAGGAATCAGTGAACTAAAATGGACTGGAATGGGTGAATTTAACTCAGATGACCATTACATCTACTGCAGGCAGGAATCCCTCAGAAGAAATGGCATAGCCATCATGGTCAACAAAAGAGTCTGAAATGCCGTACTTGGATGCAATCTCAGAAACGACAGAATGATCTGTTTCCAAGGCAAACCATTCAGTATCACGGTAATCCAAGTCTATGCCTCAACCAGTAATGCTGAAGAAGCTGAAGTTGAACTGTTTTATGAAGATCTACAAGACCTTCTAGAACTAACACTGAAAAAAGATGTCCTTTTCATTATAGGGGACTGGAATACAAAAGTAGGAAGTCAAGAAACACCTGGAGTAACAGGCAAATTTGGCCTTGGAATGCGGAATGAAACAGGGTAAAAACTAATAGAGTTTTGCCAAGAAAACATACTGGTCATAGCAAACACCCTCTTCCAATAGCACAAGAGAAGACTCTACATATGGACATCACCAGATGGTCAACACCAAAATCAGATTGATTATATTTTTTGCAGCCAAAGATGGAGAAGCTCTATACTGGCAACAAAAATAAGACCAGGAGCTGACTGTGGTTGATAGTGATAGGACAGAGAATTTACAAAATGTTTCAGGAGACTTCTAGCTAATCTTTCTTTTAATCCTCAGCATGATTGTGAAACTAGTGTGGCATTTGAATTCATAGAGCCCCTTGTGAGTTTAGGTTAAACCTGTTTCTAACAGAAATTTTGACAAGTATGGTTTTCTTTATTTGATAGGTGGTATCATTCATCAGAGTTGGATCTGTGTTGACTCGAGCTTCTCCTTCTTTGGATTCTGTAGCAAATAAGACAATGGTGGGAGGATGTACTTCTCACACATTCTTACTACTTCAGGGCATTTCAGCATTCCTACACTTGGTACCTGATCACTCTACTCTGTGTTTCCTTGCTGTTTATGCTGGTCTTCTCGTTATCACAGTCACCATTGCTTGCTTATTTAGTAGGTTCTTAGATCAATGATTTCCAAAATGAATCATAAGCTTTTCTTCTCAACATACTCATTTTAGTACACTTGACCTTCTCATAGTAATTGCTTGTGTCTATATCCTTTTCAACAAATAATTATTAAGGAGACACTTTGTGTCAAGGGCTAGTTTAGATGAACTTCCAGGAGGAGAAGCTGCTCTGTGAAGGTGGCAGAACAATTTTCTAAAGCCTTCTGAAGTACTTGGCACAAGTAGCTCCTTAATAAATGTTTATTAAATTAATTAATAACTTGTAAAAGTATTAGTATAATGCTTAGCTTTTCTAAAACTAGTTCTCTTTCCCTTCCTCCTTGACCTCTCCCATTTTTTACACCTTATCAATCATCATGTCCTGACCATTTTGCCTCCTTTCTATCTTGAATCCATTCACTTCAGGCAAGTTCCTTCTGCTATCATCATCTTTTGCCACAACCTTCTAAACTAGTCTCCCTATCAGTCTTGTTCCTTGCCTTGCATCCATATTGTCCATATTGCCAGCAGAGTTCCTGTTAAAATACAAATCTATTTTTTTAACAATTCTTATCAATCATCATGTCCTGACCATTTTGCCTCCTTTCTATCTTGAATCCATTCACTTCAGGCAAGTTCCTTCTGCTATCATCATCTTTTGCCACAACCTTCTAAACTAGTCTCCCTATCAGTCTTGTTCCTTGCCTTGCATCCATATTGTCCATATTGCCAGCCAGAGTTCCTGTTAAAATACAAATCTATTTTTTTAACAATATAAGCAATTTTTAAGTGTACAACTCAATAGTTAGTATTCAGTTCAGTTCAGTTGCTCGGTCGTGTCCGACTCTTTGTGACCCCATGAATTGCAGCACGCCGGGCCTCCCTGTCCATCACCAACTCCTGGAGTTTACTCAAACTCATGTCCATTGAGTTGGTGATGCCATCCAGCGATCTCCTCCTCTGTCGTCCCCTTCTCCTCCTGCCCCCAATCCCTCCCAGCATCAGAGTCTTTTCCAGTGAGTCAGCTCTTTGCATGAGGTGGCCAAAGTATTGGAGTTAAATATGTTTATATTGTTGTGCAACAGGTTTTTGGATCTTTTTCGTCTTGCAGAATTGAAATTCTGTACTATTAAACAACTCCCTATTTCCCTCTTCCTCCAGTTCCTGATAACCACTGTTCTATTTTCTGTTTCAATGATTTTGATTACTTAGGTACCTCAAAAAAGTGGAATCACTCAGTAGTCTTTCTGTAACTGGCTCATTTTCTTAGCTTAATGTCCTAAAGGTTCACCCATATTGTAACATGTGACAGGATTTCCATCCTTTTTAAGTCTGAATAATATTGCACCACAAGTATATACATACTATATTTTACTTAACTATTCATTCATCTGTGGAAATTTGGGTTGCTTCCACTGTTGACTATCGTGAACAATACTGCTTTGAATAAATGTGTGCATATGTCTCTCAGAGACCCATTTTCAATTTTTTTTTTATGTATACCAAGAAGCAGAGTTGCTAAATGATATAATAGTTCTATTTTTAACTTTTTAAGGAATCAGCATATTGTTTTCCATAGTTGTTATACCATTTTACAATCCTACAAATAGTGCACAAAGGTTCTAATTTCACTACATCCTTGTCAGTGCTTACTGTTTTCTTTCTTTCTTTTTTTGAATAGTTGCATTCTAATGGGTGCGAGGTGATAACTCACTGTGGTTTTGACTTGCGTTTCTCCATTTCTCATTTGTTGCAGAGACTGTCCTTTTCCTTTTAATATATATGAGGGTTTATTTCTGGGCTTTCTATTCTATTCCATTAGTCTATATGTGTGTCTTTATGCCAGCATCTCAATGTTTAATGCAAAGCTAATTTTGTTTTTCCTTTCATAAACCCTTTTTTGGATCCTTAGAGTAAAGTCAAAATATCTAATCCTGGTCGTCACCATCTCTGTGTCCTCACTGCTTGTTCTTCTCTGATCTGTTGGTTCTTGTCTCAGTTGTATACTGCAGTTGTACTGAACCTCTTTCTCCTTCAGTTCCACGAATGAGATGTGACCTTTGCCACCTTTGGGTCTCTGCCCCAGCTCTCCCTCTGCCTAGAACACAATCTTTCTGTCTCTCATTGGCCTGGCCAAATCCCATTTAATCTTCAGGACTCAGCTTAGATATAACTTTCTCTGGGAAGTCTTTTCTAATCTCCCAAGATCAGTTAGACATCCCTCCTATATGCTTCCATAATACCATAGTATTTATCATTGACTTTAATTTACTCTTTGCTTCTGTATGTAGCAAAGTAATCTTACATGCTAGCAAAGTAATGCTCAAAATTCTCCAAGCTAGGCTTCAGTAGTATGTGAACCAAGAACTTCCAGATGTTCATGCTGTATTTAGAAAAGGCAGAGGAACCAGAGATCAAATTGCCAACATCCATTGGATCATAGAAAAAGCAAGAGAATTCCAGAAAAGCGTCTATTTCTGCTTCATTGACTATGCCACAGCCTTTGACTGTATGGATCATAGCAAGCTGTGGAAAATTCTTAAAGAGATGGACATACCAGACCACCTTACCTGCCTCCTGAGAAATCTGTATGCAAGTCAGGAAGCAGCAGTTAGAACCGGATATGGAACAACAGACTGGTTCCAAATTTGGAAAGGAGTAGGTAAGGCTGTATGTTGTCACCCTGCTTATTTAACTTCTGTGCAGAGTATGTCACGCGAAATGCTCTGCTGGATGCAGCACAAGCTGGAATCAAGATTGCCAGGAGAAATATCAATAACCTCAGATACACAGATGACATCACCGTTATGGAGAAAGCGAAGAGGAAGTAAAGAGCCTCTTGATGAAAGTGAAAGAGGAGAATGAAAAAGCTGACTTAAAATTCAACATTCATAAAACGAAGATCATGGTATCAGGTCTCACACTTCATGGCAAATAGATGGGGAAACAGTGGAAACAGTGACAGAGTTTATTCTTGGGGGCTCCAAAATCACTGCAGATGGTGACTGCAGCCGTGAAATTAAAAGACGCTTGCTCCTTGAAAGAAAAGCTGTGACCAACCTAGACAGCATATTAAAAAGTAGAGACATTACTTTGCCAACAGAAGTCCATCTAGTCAAAGCTATGGTTTTTCCAGTAGTCATGTATGGATGTGAGAATTGGACCATAAAGAAAGCTATAAGTGAAAGTCTCTTAGTCATGCTTGACTCTTTGCGACCCCATGGGCTATATACAGTCAATGAAATTCTCCAGGCCAGAATACTGGAATAGGTAGCCTTTCCCTTCTCCAGGGGATCTTCCCAACCCAGGGTAGAACCCAGGTCTCCCACATTGCAGGCAGATTCTTTATTAACTGAGCTATCAGGGAAGCCCAAAGGAAGCTGAGCACTGAAAAATTAATGCTTTTGAACTGTGGTGTTAGAGAAGACTCTTCCAAGTCCCTTGGACTGCAAGGAGATCAAACTGGTCAATTTTAGAGGAAATGAGTCCTGAATAGTCATTAGAAGGACAGTGCTGAAGCTGAAACTCCAATACTTTGGCCATCAAATATGAAGAACTGAAAAGAACTTGAAAAGACTGTGATGCTGGAAAAGATTGAGGGCAGGAGGAGAAGAGGGCAACAGAAGATGAGATGGTTGGATGGCATCCCTGACTCGATGGACATGAGTTTGAGCAAGCTCTGGGAGTTGGTGATAGAGAAGTCTGGCGTGCTGTAGTCGTGGGGTTGCAAAGAGTCAGACCTGACTGTGCGACTGAACTGAACTGACTTTGTATGTAGATTATAAATTCCTTGAGGTCAGGGTCTGTTTTGTTTGCATGGGCCTCCATTGGTTCCTTCATAGTGCCTGACAATGATAACTGCTTATCATATTTGTTGACTGATTGAGTGAATAAAAAATCAGTGGCATTTTCTGGCTCAAAAGTATTCTGTGATTTCCTCATTGATTACAGTGTAGTTTTGTAACCTTAGTGGCTTATTAGAATAGCTTAGGAGTTTTTTTACAAAGTACAGATGCCGGGACCTCACACAAGGCCTATTGAGTTTAAGTCTTGGGTGAGACCCAGGCATCTTTATTTGAAATTAAATTAATAGGGCACCATAGGTTATCTAGTACACAGCTAGGGTTAAAACATGGAACTCAAAATAAACTCTTAGCCTGGTATCCAGTCCTCTGTGCTCTGCCTGTTTTCTACTAGTTCTCTTCCTCTTCAACAAGTACTCTATAATTCAGGCAAACTGGGCTTCATGTGTTTACTAAATGCAGTGTGTGTTTTCCTGCCTCCTTATTCGTATTATTTCTTCAACCCAGAATACTCTTTTCCTTTATCTTATGGAAATCTTCCCCCTCTTCAAGACTTGGCTCAAAGGCCACTTATTTCTGCATAAAACCTTTCCTGATTGTTTCCTTACCATTGCTACAGCTCCCTACCTCTCCCTTAGGTAGTCAAAATGTTTTCCTCCATTGATCTTTTACAGGTTTTTTTGTTTGTTTGTTTTGGTACCTCTCTTCTTACACATTTCACCATGTATTAAAGTTATTTTTGCTTTAGTTTCCTTGCAACAGTGTAAGTTCCTAGAGCAAAGGAGGACTCAGACTTCAGGGTCAAAAGACTTGGGTTCAGATCCCTATCTCAGATCCATTGAATAGCCAAAGGCAAGTTAGTTAAATTCTCTGGGCTTGGTTTCTTCGTTCAGTAGAAAAGGATGACAAGAATGTTTCAAGATCTTGCAAGGTTCAAATGAGGTAACTGTGAAAGTGCTTTGTAAAATCACTTGCTGGTTATTATATAATGGCAAACATGGTGTCTTACTCATCTGTATACTCCTAATCTCCCAACAGTACCTCATGTTTGGAAGACACTTTTATAAGTATTGGCTGAATGTTTGAATAGGGAGGAAAGGAAGCAAACAGTAAACATTTTATGTCATCAAAGAAATGAAATTGAGAAAAATCTTCCAGTGATTTTTAGTACCTGTACGAATGTGTAGAATTCTTGCCTCATGAATGGAATAATTTCTAAATGGCTTCTTAAATTGTTCAATTGTAAGACCTCTTGCATAGTTATCCTTTCCTTCTGTAACTAATTCACTTGGCAATTTCTTTTCTACCCAGACTAGCTAGTCAAACGTGTTTCTGATATGCTCAGAAGGAACAGAACTGAATACTGGACTTAGAAATAAAGCAATAGACATATTACTTGCCCAATAAGTCTTTAAGTCAACTAAAGTGTTAGGATGAGGAAATATTTTAATTTTTAACCAATAATTTGTTGTACTTGGCAGTGTCAGGAATGCTTTTTAAAAAATAACTTTTTTCTGATTATGAAATCACACATACTCATTAAAGCAATAGCTAATATTTCTAGAATGTAAAGTTTGGCATGCATTTTCTTTTTTTACCCTATGACAACTTGACAACCCTGTGAGATGTAGACATTATTGTTGCTCTCTTATATAAAAAGAAGCTTAGAATTAGATTAAATAGTACCTGAAAAGCTCTTCTTTCATTTTATCTACTTAGCCCAATTTTCAAGTCTTAAATTTTCACTTCATTATATTGGCTTTTCCTAATGGCTCCCCCTGCATCTATCTAGATCATTACTTAGATTATTATTCTGTTTGATAGTACTCTTCCCTTTTTCATTGTAGCACATATCATAATATATACTTCTTTATTTGATGTTTGTTTATTGTCCCTCTCCCATATATCGATTCCAGTAGGACTGGAACCATGTTCTGTTTTGTTTACCACCAGCAACAAGTAAGTAGCAGGTCATTGAAGAACATGGGGTTGGTAGAGGAAGTAGTGGACCTCCTCAGTTACTGCCTTTATATTAAGCTCAGGAAGCTAACGACCACATTCTTAGATGCTGGAAAGTTGGGAGTGTTAGAGGGCACTACAGTTAAGGAGGACTGTTGTGTTTAGTGTGATTATTGTCTTCCCTAACTTACTCTCTTTACAAAGCTAATATGGGTTACTTTGGCCCCTAGGCAAGAATGTTATAGAAGGACTTCAATTGTATGATGTGGAGTTTAGCATGGACTGCTTTTCAGGTCTATCCCACCATATTATAGTGTTATTCCATACCCTTGGGCATTGTTTTTTTCATGAGTATCTTTGAAAAAATTGTTGATCCATCCATGAAATCAGGAAGGAGAATGTACCTATGTTGATACTGACTACCTTATCCTGTACATTCCCAGAAATACTTTTCTGGGAATACATAAAAGATAAGGAGACATTCATGAAGATTAGAGAGAAGAATGTTCAAAATTTGAGAGATAGAGGCTGGATCATACAGAGCTTTATAGACCATGGTGAAGATTTTGAATTTTATTTTAAATACAGCAGGAAGCAATTGAAAGATTTTAGATAAGAGAGCTGTAGGATGCAATTTGCATTAAAAAATAGCACTTTGGCTGCTGTGGAGAATAGATTGTAGAGGGACAAAAGTGAGGACAAGGAGACCAGTGGGGAGAAACATACGGATTATATGAGAGAATATGAGTAACTTGAACTGGAGTGGTATCTGTGAAGATTTTTAAAGGTCTCTTTTAGAAATAGAAACACAAGGTTTATGACTTTGATAAGAAAAAGAGTAAGGAATCAAATGAGGCCCATTTTCTAGGTGAGTGGTTGTTTCATTTACTGAGATTTGGAAAATTTGCAGAATGCTGATGGAATGCCTACTCAGCCATGTATGTATTACCTGAGATTTTTTTTTTTTTAACATAACACTTAATCAGAATAGTCTGTTTGCCGTGGAAGACCAGACTCAGCCTTTGAGCTTTTTAAGAATAACACATCACTGCATCTTAAAGCCCTTCTGGGGACAAGACCTTTTGGTCTAAGCTCTAAAGACTGAGGTAGCTTGTGGTCGCCCGCCTCGCCGATAAGGAGAACGCCACAGACAGGATTCTTCTGACATGCAGTTTATTGTTACAGCTCTTTTAGGAAGTGGCGAGGGCCCCGATGCAGGGAAAGCGATTGCTTATATAGCCCAGAGGGGAGGCGTGTCAACCTCTGATTGGCTCATAAAGTCAACCTCTGACTGGCTCATAAAGTCAACCTCTGATTGGCTCATAAAGTCAACCTCTGATTGGCTCATAAAGTCAGCCTCTGATTGGCTCACAACAGAACACTGTTAGAATCCCTAATTAGCATATCTGCCTACATATATGCGAAGAACCAGGAAGCAGGAAACCGGCGCCATCCTGCAATGGCGGCTGCGGCTCCCGACAGTAGCTGATGAGAGCAGATTCATGGAGAGTGTAGACGGGATCTCTATATGTAGATAAATGGTTGGAGATGCTTAATTTGTTCATTAATTCAATTCCCTTTTATTGAGGCTTACACTGATTTAGCAATGGCATTGAATCTCAGTGAACTCAAGAAGTGAAGTTAATTGTGCATTAGAACCTTCTGAATTTATTTGGAAAAGTATTCAGAATTCAGCACCTTAGTCATTCTCTGCTTTTAGCTCTTTAGAAAAATTTCTTAGAATTTAGCATCCCCAAAACCCCCTTGAGTGATATATGCAGATCTGCTGCTTTGTTTGAATTGAGAGTTGACCTTAGACTAGCATTAGCTGCTTCTCAGAGAGTCCAGTGACTGATAGAGAAAAGATAATTTAGAACATGTTGATAGAAAAAAACCTAGACTTAACTTCACTCAAGGTTAATCATCTCATTTTTCTCATTTCCTTTCTCATTTTTCCTGTGAGCTTGTAGGATCTTAGTTCCCCAACCAGGGATCGAACCTGTGCCCCTGCAGTGGAAACATGGCATCCTAACCACCGGACCACCTAGGAATTCTCTACTCTGTCATTACAGAGGGCACATAATTCCAACATTTGAGATGGTCTGAAACCAAAGAAAAGACTCTCTCTCTTTCTTTACAGCTGTAGATACTTACATATACATGCGTGCTAAGTCGCTGACGTGTCTGACTCCTTGTGACCCCATGGACTATAGCCCACCAGGCTCCTCTGTCCATGGGGTTATTCAGGCAAGAATATTAGAGTGGATTGCCATTTCCTCTTCCAGGGGATCTTCCTGACCTAAGGATCAAACCTGTGTCTCCTGTATTAGCAGGTGGATTCTTTACCACTGAGCCACCTGGGAAGCTCACTTATGTATACACCAGACCTCAAATCTGTTTTCTCTGCAGTTGAACCAAAACTGGCTGACTCCTCTTTGCCCACCCCTTCTTTTGATAACTTCAGCTAGTCTTTGTGAATTTTTGTAATCTTGCAGGTAATTAGTTACCTATTTAACCCTTAGCCTTTAGAGGAGATTTCTCCATGCACTTGGAGTGACTGTTGAGTTGGAAAGCTGTTTTCCACATAGCAAATTGGAAACCTTTCCTCCCTTTTTGCCCCTCTACCTGCCGTTTGCCACTAGAAGATACCATTTGGGCTTATAGTTTGCCTCTAAATTTTGCTTGACTTTTTCCTTATCCATAGGCCAAGTTGTATGTTGATATGGACAGAAGAAGTGGAAGAAATGATTGGCTCATTTGATGATAGAGTTTCCCCCACACACACACCTTTTTTTTTAAATTGGAGGATAATTGCTTTACAGAATTTTATGGTTTTCTGTCAAACATTAAGAAGAATCAGCCATAGGGACACCTATGTCCCCTCCCTCCCGAACCTCCTTCCCATCTCACCCTTCTAGATTGTCACAGAGCCCCTGTTTGAGTTCCCTGAGCCATACAGCAAATTCCCATTGGCTATCTATTTTACTTATGGCAATATAAGTTTCCATATTGTAGTTTCCTGTGATATAAATCATCTTAATTAGAAACTTAAACCTCTTTTGGTTTCCATTTTCAGTTTGTCCACTGTCAAGCCCTTATTCCTGAGATCTGGTGAAGGGAGAAGCAGGGTCTGTTGTCTTCCTTAACAGATTGCTTTGTTCACTGTGAGTTCAATCACAAGGTGAATGTCAGAGGTTCTTGTCTGAATCTGGAAAATGTGAGGTTGTAGTAGATATGAGGTAGCAAGTTGGAGGGAAGAATGCTTTTATTTATTTTTTAAAATTTGAATTAAAAAAATTTTTTATTGAAGTACAGAAGAAAGCTTTCAAACATGACCTTAATAATATGTTGCTGGTGAAGATATCATGGAGGTGGGGATGGGAAAGCAAACTGGATAGAGCAGTCAGGAGACCTAGGCTAATCTTAAATCATGTCTGAGACCATTGATTGCTAGTAGAGCTTTATGGGGCAAATAAAATAGTCTTAATGTTATCTTAGTTCATTTCTTTGAGAAGATTAGTTTTACAGACTTATCTTTTAATGTTTAGTGTATTTAAACAAATTTGATTTTGATTATGAGATGTTTACAGTAAGAGTTAAAGATCTGGGGGAGAAGCTTAGTCATACTTTTTTGAATCTTGTGGGTAAACAGTCATTTTGATGTTTATAGTAGTTTATGTGCATAGAAAAACACTCGTACTACTTCAGGTGCATTAAACAAACATGTTCTTAAAGTGGTGAGCGGGTTATCCTGAGTGTCTGCAGGAAGTATGAGGAAAAAGTGAGTGATATCTTTATGGCCTCTTCTAACTTGGCTTTTTCAGCTAGTGATAAAAGAAATGCCCTCTCTAATTTTCAAAAAGAGATCTTAGATATATTTTTAAGTCCATGTGATTCTGATCACTTTAAGGAGTCTGCAGATAGAGTGGTCAAAAGATCCTCAGAATTTCCTTCCACTGAGTGGCCAGATAGGCTGTTTTGTATTTTGCTTTTATTTATTGCTACCATAGTATCTGCCATATAGTGCATGTGTGCTAAGTCGCTTCAGTTGTATCGACTCTTTGTGACCCCACAGACCTGAGCCCACCAGGCTCTTCTATCCATGGATTCTCCAGACGAGAATACTGGAGCAGGTTGCTATGCCCTTCTCCAGGGGATCTTCCCAATCCATGTCTCTTATGTCTCCTGCAATAGCAGGCGGGTTCTTTAACACTAGTGCCATCTGAGAAGCCTTCAAGTAGGCATTATTAAATGTTTGTTTTGCATGATATTTATCAGAAAATTCCTCTAAAAGCACATCTTTCTTTTTGATCTTAAATTACAGTAATGACAGAAATGGGAGGGCTTCTAATAAAAGAGGGAACTTAAAACCTGCCTCTGTTATTTAAATGTACTTAATCGTTCATTTATTAATTCAGTGATTTATTATTTACCTTACTGGATACTAGACTTAGAAACTTGAGAAAGATCTGGTCCCTGTCATCAAAGTTATAGTACAATATGATAAGCAATGGTAGAAATACATACAGGGAGCCCAAGAGGCACAAAGGGTGGGATAGGGTATCAGGAAATGCTTTCCAATATAAGCGACTCGAGTTGGGTTTAGAAGGATGAATAAGAATTAGAAAAGCTATGAAGGGGAAGAAGAGTATTCTGCATAGTAATTAAGCATATATGAAGGCAGAGAGAGTTTAACATTTAAATATTCTGAAATACATCTTGGGTTCCCTTTCTCTTTGACTCAGTTCCTTACTGCTGCCTGCTTGAGTCACACAGGTCCTGGTGGACCTCCTGGAGTGGAGGCTGAACCGTGGCGAACTCAGGCTTTGGCAGATGTGTGGATGTGCACTTGTGTGGTGGCTGTGGAACCTCGGACTGAGAACAGGGGGCTCCTTTAGAGCATGAGCCTCCCACAGGGCGCTCTTGGGATGCCTGTCCCGGAATTACCCAGGGCAGTAACAAAGCTTTCTTTTCTTCTTTAAACCAAGCCAGCAGGATGGGATGTCTGCTAGCCTTGTGTTTGGAGCCAACCAACAAACATACAGTGACCAGCACAATGGCATTGTTGGGCTTCAGTGAAAAGTAGGTCGGGGCCCAGGCCCTCCTCTGCAGAGGGCCCATCCAAAGAACAGAAGTTAGACAAGCCTCTGATTTGGCTGTTTGGTATTGATGCTGGTTTCTGATGGGCTTTCTGACTTTTGGTGTGTAGCATTGTAGGATTTCTTCCCATTGTTTCTATCCACATGTCTATTTGGAATCTCTGAGTTGCCTTTGACTCTTTTCCCTCAGTTCTCATATTTACCACTCAGTTGCTAAATCCTTTAGATTCTACCTCTGTTTATTCTAACTCTAGACTACTTGTTCATGCCTGTAATAGCACTATAAGTCAGACGTTTGGTCATCTCTCATCTGGGCTGATGCACTAGCCTTTAAACCTCCCTCTAGGTCCTTCTCTCTCCTGTTAGCACCATGAGCTTTCTAAAATGTAGTTTCAGTCATGTATTAGTTTCCTAGGATTGCCATAACAAAGCACCACAAAGTGAGTGGCTTATGATGATACAAGTTTATTCTCTCATAGTTCTGAAAACTTGAAATCTGAAATCAAAGTGTTGGCAGGGTCTTGCTCTCTCTGAAGGCCCTAAAGGAAGAAGAGCCTTGCCTCTTCATGGTTTCTGTTGGTGTTCCTTAGCTTATAGACACATCACTCAGATCTTTGCCTCCATTGTTACCTGACATTCTCCTTGCATGTCTGTGTCTCCTCTCCTCTTTTTGTTAAGGTATTAGATTAAGGATCCATCCTACTCCAGAAGGACCTTATCTTTACTTGATTACATCTGCCAAAGACCTTATTTTCAAATAAGGTCACATTCACAGTTAATCAATTCATTGAATCTTCATAAGTCTATGGGTTAGTTTCTATTATTATTCCCATTTTATAGATGAATGTTAAAGAGTAACCAACCCAGGTCACACAGCTAGTCAGAGGTGAAATTCAGTCAGAGGCAGCCTAACTCTGCAGTATGTGGGCTTCACCACATACTGCACTGCCTGGCTTCACTTTTTAACCTCAGTCTTCTCCCCTGCTTATGCTTCATGCAGGGAAAGAAAAAAGAGGAATAACTACTAATCGCTGCACTTGGTGTTCCTTTTGTATAAAATGTCTTTATTACTCCCAACCCTGCATATGGGCTTCCAGGAAACAGAACTGAATCCTCAATGGGTGATGAGCCAGGCCTAGTGGGAAAAGGTATTCCAGGTAATGCGGCCAGCATTGTGCACAAATGTGCAAATAAGCAGGGATCAGACCCTTATAAACAGAAGTGAAAGACTTTGTATGACATGCTAAGAATTGTGGATTTTATCCTAAGAGTAATAGGGCATCAGTGAATAATTTTAAAAGGGGAATGACTTAAGGTTGGCATTTAGAAAGTTAATCTTGGATATATTAAGGAAAATGGATTGGAAGGAGGGCTAAGTCTATTCAAGATGTAAGGAAAAGAAAAGAAGACTACTTCAAAAGCTAGTAGAGTAACCCAGGGGAGGAATAATGATAAGATATTAATAGTGGAAAGAATGAATTGTATACTTTGAGCTAAGCTAAGCATGTGCTAGACATGTTAATACTTTGTATATCTTAACTGTCTTTATTTTCCCCTGCCTTTGATTAAACACCAAATAACTTTGGTTCTGCCTCTGAAATGTCTCCAGATATTAACCTCTTTTCCATTCTCGCTCCCAGACATTTTTAGGCCTTTGTTGCTTCTCACTTGGATTCCAGAAGCCTCCTAACCCAGCCTCAATTCCTGACCTTTCTGTGCAGTTTTTACATTACTGTTAGAATGATATTTCTAAAGCAAATCTGGTCATTGTCCTGGGTGAAAAAAATTGTTAATTTTTGTGTCATCTCTACTAGACTGTGAACTAAGGGCAGAGATTGGCCCTGCTTAGTTTTGTGTTTTCACGTAGTAGGTTTTCAGTATTTCTGTAGGTGTATGGATAGAGGTGGGTGGATCTCCCTCGGGATAACCCCTCTAGTTAGGTGGCAGCAAGTGATGTCTTTAGTGGAATGGCAGCACATTCATCTGCTTAGGTAAGTGCCCTAGCTCTAGGCTTTTTGGGTAGATTTTTTACAAAGGAATAATAATTCTCAGAGTTGATATTTTCTTTAGTACCTCACTGAATATGCCTTTGAACTACTATTCATAGGTAAGTTTGTTTGATTATAGATATTACTACTTTGATAATTCAGAGTTAAGAAAGGGTAACCATTTTTTCTTGTTCTTCTGACTGGTTATGATTGGATGAGGTTATGATTAGAATCAGCAGGAATCTAGAACAGGAGTCCTGGGTGTAGTGCATGTTACCTCAGGGAGAGGTATGTATTGCCTAGTCCTGCTCCAGGATATTCTTTGTATGTACAAGTTTATGTGTCTGTCTGTGTCTGAGTGGTACCATCAGACTCTATAGGGGATATATGGAAAGAGCCATTCTCAGCCTTTTAGGATCCAACTCAGATATTACTTTTTCTCTGAAACTTTCCAAACTCTTCAATATCTACTTTTATACCCCAAGTATTTACCTCTGCTAAAAGGTTACTAGTATTATTTGTTTACCAATGTGTCTTTTATGAACTTCTTTATGGTACTGTGTGGATGGGACTCTTGTAATCACTGGGGGATATAATGTTGATGTAATTGGACAAGTTCTTACTCTCATATAGGGGTGGTAGGAAGGGGAGGAGTGCTCAGTAAGTATTTGGAGAAATAAGCTGATATTCCTGAGTGGCGAACTGAGTGTGTGCTTACCTGTTCCTTTGATAATTTTCTAGAGTGTGGCATGTGATTTTTTACGTATAGTAATATTGTTCAGTCACCAACACATATTTGTCTGTTCAGTGCCTTTTAAGAAAAAAGTCTTCAATGAAATCAAGTATCACACAAATGAAATGGCAGAAACTCTTAACATTTAATTCAACCATGAGGAGGAGAAGCAGGTTTTGATGTAGGTGAACTTGGGGAAGAGTCACTTAGAGGTATTAAGTTCCTCTAACACATTTGATTGGCTGATATTATAGTTTTCTAATTTGAAAGTTAAAAAGAGCAACAATAAAAATTATAAAATCTTCTCTTTCTGGTAGGTATTTAAGTGTGTTGCCAGTGCCTTTGGTTGGTTTGTAGAGCTCCCAAGGGAGTGGTCTGGAAGAAAATGAAAGCAAAGCGGCTGTTATCCCCAGCCCAGAAAGCTGAATGTGTGGGGACAGTTGTTCTTGCCCCTGCTTCCCACAGAGGGATTTGTTCGGAGCACACACCAGCTGAGTCTGCATGTGTCATTGCTTATAGGGAAGTGGATATTCCGGCTAATGGGCACACAGAGTGTGTAGCAACTTAGAAATCTTCCTTGTTGGCAGATCTCAAACTTCCTTTCCTCATACATGCAAAGGTCTTGAGACATTGAGAAGTTATGGTTTCTGAGAGCCCCATAGGCTTATCAGCCCCACTGAAGTATTCACTGAAGGCAGGCAAGAGAAATGGGTTGTAACAATAAACTCCATTTGATTTCCCTCTCTAGTCCTGGGTTTGTGCTTTTTTTCCATCTTGTCTGAAAAAGTCAGAGTCTAATAGCCAGTGTGATTCCTCACCTTGTCTCACCTCTCTCCTCTGCTCTCCACCCTGTGGCTTGGTCTGTGGATTTCTCAGACTTTCAGAGACGTGGTGGGACAGAGTAAACATGCGTTTGTCTGAATCAAGAGTCCTGGCTTACCCTGGCCCACATAGAGAACACATACAGGCTTTTTACCCGTCTTTTCTGCCTGGCCCTCAGTGGGAAACCTGAGTGGCTCCTGAAGTCAAGCCTTCCATGTCACACTGTCATGGTGCCAAACAAGTGGCCTACAACCTTGTCATACCTTTTTTACTCTCAGAGCTAGGGAAATTTGGCTACATGATTAGCTGTCAGCTTCATTACCTCTCTATAGCTTGGAATTTGCAAGTCCACTTTCCTTTTAGCAAATGGGCACCTCAGATGTGAACCGTGAACAAATTCAACTGGAGTGAAGAGGCTACGGTGCTATGCTAATGCCGTCATTATGCTTTGTTTTGAGATTCCAAAGATGGATTATCAAACAGGATGAAGCAGATCAACAGGTTTCCCTTTTGAGAAATTTGGCATATTTTTAGCCATTCTCTCTGCCTTGCCAAACCTGATCTACTTCATCCAAGGATCTGAAATGCTGCCTCATGCTGCCCCCAACTGGTTCTTTTTGGTACTCATGTTGCCACATCAGAGAATCTAAGATTATATGAAACTTGTATTATTTTTTTTCTTAGCACTTTCATGTATTTTGTATTCAGTTCTTATAATAACATCATGAGATATATGGATCATGGATTATCATACCTATTGTATAGATGGGAAAACAGAAGGAAAGCCTCATTAGTTGATTTGTCCAAAGTAAAATGGCTGTTAAGAGGCAGAGTTGGACTAAAATTCAGATTTCTTGTCTTCTCTCTCATTAGGTTCCCTAGTCTTTTGTAAAACCAATATCACCCCTCACTCCAAAAAGGTATGAAGGGCTTATTTTTAGGCTTCGAGGAATTTGCCCCTTTTTCTTGGAGGAAGGAAATAATACATCATGTGAGGTTTGAGTAAATTCATGAATTTAATTAGCGAAAAATTTTGAGCTCCTCTTCTGCATGAGGCTCCCTGGTCCAGGTGCCATGGCCTCTAATTCTCCAATTTAATAGAGGGGTAGAGCCTGAACTCTTGAGCCAGACTGCCTGAGTTTGAACCCTGGTTCTGCTGCTTAATAGCTGGGTAACCTTGAGCAGGTTGCTAAACCTCCAAATACCTCTTGTAAAATGAAAATAATAGTACACTTACCTTAGGGTTTTGTGAAGATTAAATGATGTAATTAATGGTAAGTCCTCAGAGTAGAGCCTGGCATGAAGTAAGCACCAACTAATAGCAGCAGCTGCTGCTATTGTTATTATTATTATCTCTGTATGAATAGACTTATTTGCTCTTTAAAAAAAAAAACAACCACAAACAGCTCTTTGTGGGTATGAATGAAGAAGAACTAAAAAGCGTCTTGATGAAAGTGAAAGAGGAGAGTGAAAAAGTTGGCTTAAAGCTCAACATTTAGAAAACAAAGATCATGGCATCTGGTCCCATCACTTCATGGGAAATAGATGGGGAAACAGTGTCAGACTTTATTTTTGGGGGCTCCAAAATCACTACAGATGGTGACTGTAGCCATGAAATTAAAAGATACTCACTCCTTGGAAGAAAAGTTATGACCAACTTAGATAGCATATTCAAAAGCAGAGACATTTACTTTGCCAACAAAGGTCCATCTAGTCAAGGCTATGGTTTTTCCAGTAGTCATGTATAGATGTGAGAGTTGGACTGTGAAGAATCATCTGAAATAGATGGGGAAACAGTGTCAGACTTTATTTTTGGGGGCTCCAAAATCACTACAGATGGTGACTGTAGCCATGAAATTAAAAGATACTCACTCCTTGGAAGAAAAGTTATGACCAACTTAGATAGCATATTCAAAAGCAGAGACATTTACTTTGCCAACAAAGGTCCATCTAGTCAAGGCTATGGTTTTTCCAGTAGTCATGTATAGATGTGAGAGTTGGACTGTGAAGAAAGCTGAGCCGAAGAATTGATGCTTTTGAACTGTGGTGTTGGAGAAGACTCTTGAGAGTCCCTTGGACTGCAAGGAGATCCAACCAGTCCATTCTGAAGGAGATCAGCCCTGGGATTTCTTTGGAAGGACTGATGCTGAAGCTGAAACTCCAGTACTTTGGCTACCTCATGCGAAGAGTTGACTCACTGGAAAAGACTCTGATGCTGGGAGGGATTGGGGGCAGGAGGAGAAGGGGACGACCGAGGATGAGATGGCTGGATGGCATCAGTGACTCGATGGACGTGAGTCTGAGTGAACTCTGGGAGTTGGTGATGGACAGGGAGGCCTGGCGTGCTGCGATTCATGGGGTCACAAAGTGTCAGACACGACTGAGTGACTGAACTGAACTGAATTGAACTGAGGAATGACAGCCAGCCAAATTTCTTGAACAAGTATATCTTCACGTAGTTTCCACTTAGCCTTGTCTCCTACTCACTCCTCAGTTCACTTTGGTCTTATTCTGGTCTTAACCACTTTACTGAAACTGCTCTGGCCATGGTTGCCAGTGACTTCTTATTTATTTATCTGGCTGCACTGGGTTTGCTGCACGCAGCATCTTCTGTTATGATGCACGGTCTTCTCTCTGGTTGTGTCCCATGGACTCCAGAGTGTGGGCTCAGCAGTTGAGGCACAGCATGTGGGATTTTCAGTTCCCAGACCAGGGATTAAACCCTCATCCCTTGCATTGGAAGGCAGACTCTTAACTACTGGACCACCAGGGAAATCCTGCCGGTGACTTGTTAGAGGCAAATTCAGTAGACACTTTTCAGGCTCATCTTACTTGATCTGTAGCATTTTGATACTTTGGTCATTTTCTCTTTTGGAATGTTCTCCTTCTTTGGCTTCTGTGGTGACATTCTTGCTTGGTGGTTGTTCCTCTGCCTGCTTCTGTAAATGTTCCAGTTGTTTGGGATTCTGTTAATTTCCCACCTTACATGGTAAACCCTGGGAAATCCCATACATTCCTTAGCCTCAGTGACTACTCAATATCATTTTGCTCCTAAACTTTAAACTGACTTGGCATAGGGTATCTCCGTATGTCCTTAAGCCCAGCATGTCTTAGTTGTACTCCCTGTTTTTTAACATTGCCTCTTCTAAAACCCTCCTCTCCCTATATTCTGGATATTTAATAATGGCACACAGGGGCCAATAGCCTGCAGTCCACCTAGGAGCTTTTCATTGTTCTCATCCTCCTCATCAAGGCATTCATCAAGTTTTTTTGACGTTGCCATCTAAAATCTTGAATTTGCTCTGTTCCAGTGTCTCCACTGTTGCCTTAACTTAGGCATTCTTCCTTCACCAGGATTTTTGCAGAATTTCCTAACCTATTTTCCCTTCTCCATATTCTCCACTCTAATCCATCCATCATATCATTGCTGAAATAATCTTTTCCTTAAAAAAGCAAGTATGAACATGTTGCTCTTTGGCTTGAAAGGCTTCTTTTGTTCCTCATAGACAGGATAAACTCCATATACTTTAGCAAAGCATATCAGCCTCACCTCTCATGTACTCTGGCCACATTGAGTAAATTAGTTTTCTGAATACACCATACTCTTAACCTGTAGCTTTATGTCTGCTGCTCCCTCTGTGTGGACTTTCTTTCCTGCTCCCCCAAGTCATCCTTTGAACTCCTCAGTTCCTTTGTGCAGCTTTCTCTGACATGCCTAGATTGAGTCTGTACCTTTATCCTTTGTGCTGTCATACCTATACAAAGCTATCTTTTAGCATTTACTACATGATATTGTTTGTCTATATCCCTTAATAGATTGTGATTTCAAAGGAAGGTGCAGCATCTACCATAGTACCTGGATGCAGAATAACTGTTCAGTAACTTAAAAAAGAAAAAAAACAGCACTCTGTCTTCTAGGTGTTTACCCTGTAGTAGTTTTACCCCCACCCTAAACATTGCTGACAAATGGTAGCTGGGTTTTCCTTCTGTTTTGCAGTATATCAACTCTGGAAACCTGGAACAGCTGCTAGACAGTAACCTGCATTTGCCCTGGACTGTGAGGGTGAAACTGGCTTATGACATAGCAGTGGGCCTCAGCTACCTTCACTTCAAAGGCATTTTCCATCGGGACCTCACCTCTAAGGTACGAAGGCTTTACTTGGACAACTCTTTGAGACACTATCTCCCATTTACGAAGAAAACTGCATTAAGAAACCAGTCATTAATGAGCTTTGGAATGTTGGAGATCTCTTATAAATTCAACATTTAATCATGGAAGATACAGCTTATTACTATGTATAGCTAGTCCTTAGAAAGCCAAACTTGGCTCACAGCAGGTTCCTTTCATTGTTGAGTCCATCAGCACATACATCTTGAGAACCTTTTATCTTGGTTTCACTCACTACTGAATGTATGTTGCAGGAATAGATGGCATGAGAACATGTAAGAGATTCCTGCCCTTTAGGGGTGACAGCAGTCAAGGCCGTGTGGGAACCTGCCTCTTTGTATTCTCTTCCATGGCCTCCAGCAGGGGTTCTGTGATTTTTAGTCACTTGAGTACAGGTTTTGGAGACCATAATGTACTGACCCATTTTCTTTCTGTGTGATTGAGTTTCTGCCATCCTGCCAGTTCCTCTTTGGCATCAGCTGGTCTCTGTAGTATTCTCTTGCTGTCCAAATTGCTGTGTGACCAGGTTAGAAAAGAGTTGCTTTTAGAGGAAGTTGGCTATACTACAAGGCAGACACCTCAGGGCCAAGTAGCACAGGATACCACATGACAAGGCTTATATAAATAGTACTGTTTGTACTACTATATATAAAAAATAGATAACCAATAAGGACCTAGTATATAGCATAGTGGTTCTACTCAATACTCCTTAATGACTCATATGGGAAAAGAATCTCAGAGTGGAGAGATATATATATAACTGATTCAGTTTGCTATACAGCAGAATGTAACATAACATTGTAAATATACGCCAGTAAAAAATTTTTTAAAAATAGTACTGTTTGACCATTGATATGGGAACTATAAATCATCTAATATAACTTGAGTTCAGAAGCTGATTTAAAAGTCTCTTTGGGAGGTATATGAGGCTTCCCAGGTGACTCAATGGTAAGGAATCCGCTGGCCAATGTAGGAGATGCAGGAGACATGGGTTTGATCTCTGGGTTGGGAAGATCCCCTAGAAATGGGAACCCATTCCAACATTCTTGCCTGGAAAATCCCATGGACACAAGAGCCTGGGGGGCTACAGTCCATGGGGTCACAAAGAGTTGGACATAACTAAGCAACTGAGCACACACACATGCATGCAGGGGAGGTGTGTGGAAGTTTTATACCCATCCAAGAACAGCGGTCACTTCATTCTGCACCCTCAACACATGCATATGCACATGCATATACATTTCATGCACCTCTTCTGTCATGGATGAGGGGGTAAGGAAACCTGTTATAGGAAAAAGTTTGCAAAGGGAACAAAAGCAGGCTATGCTCTCAGAGCCAATAGACCTGGAGCAGTGAGTCCCTGGCTACCTCTCATTAGAATGGTTCAGGTGTTCTAAACATCAGTACCGTCCCCAAGGGACCCTGGCCATTGGTTTGTGACTACTACACAGAAAATAGCTTTAAGTAGTGCTCGTAGGGCTCTAGGTGTGGCAGTGCCATTTGTTGTCAGCTGCACTGTTACTGAAGAAACCCTAAGATTGGTGGAATCTGGTGACCAGCTGAGACCTAGTTGTGAGAAGTCCTTTATCTTCATTGGTATAAGCAAGAGCTAGACAGCTGGGAGCTGGAAGGTGGTATCTTATCCCTTCATCAGCCTCTTCTCTTTCCTTAGAATGTTTTAGAGTCAAGACTTAGAAAACTGCACCTGTTCCTGGCAGATGGGTTGGGTTGGATCAGCTTAGATACTGTCTGTTTCAAGTTGATGGCATGCCCTTACCTTGAGCATGCAACTAAAATCAAACTGTTGCTTCCTACTCAGAGAGCATCATGTCTTCTAACGTGGAGGGAGGTCATGACCAATTATTTATCAATCACACAGATATTTCCTACACACCCACACGAGTGTCTTCTGTGCCTGACACCATGCATGAAGGAATATTCAAGAAAGATAATTTCTGACCAGAGATAGTCTGTTGGCAAATAACTGAAGAAAAGTTTATCAGTTCAATTCAGTCGCTCAGTTGTGTCCGACTCTTTGTGACCCCATGAATTGCAGCACGCCAGGCCTCCCTGTCCATCACCAACTTCTGGAGTTCACTCAGACTCACGTCCATCGAGTCACTGATGCCATCTAGCCATTTCATCCTCTGTCGTCCCCTTCTCCTCCTGCCCCCAATCCCTCTCAGCATCAGTCTTTTCCAGTGAGTGAGTCAACTCTTCACATAAGGTGGCCAAAGTACTGGAGTTTCAGCTTTAGCATCATTCCCTCCAAAGAAATCCCAGGGCTGATCTCCTTGCAGAAAAGTTCATAGCATTTTATAACTGAGTGTTTAGCTACAGACTGGGTTTTCAGCGAAAAAAAATCAGTAGACTAGGGTACTAGATTTTCTGGAGGAACTCATCATATTCCATTCAGTGCCCCCAAAATATTTTATCCTGTTGTGCTAGTGTGATTCTGTCTGGGTTTGTCATATTGTATGTAATGTAAAAATGACTACCCTTTTTGGATCTTTAGGGTAAGACCACTGTCCTTTGGTTTTCCTAGTTGATGGTGGGTGCTCCCATGTCAGCTGGCTTGCGATGAGAAACTAGGAATTTAGGAGAAATAATTCTCTGGTATTATTGGGTGTACTTTCTTGGGTCTGAACTTTAGGTGGTGGTGAGAACAAATGACCTTGCAACTGGAAGACAGGCTGGGAACTACGCTTTAGGGAATCTCAAGTTGAAGAAAAAAAGCAAATTTTATAAGCCAGACCATCCAATTTGAGAGACTGTATTTATTCCCCTTTTATCCAAATGTTTCAGCTTCACAGTGTTGCAGAGATTAAGGAGAGGTTGTATGTTCACACCTAGACCAGAGCAGCCCCACCCAGGAGACCTGTATGGTGGTGCCATTGACCCTAAGAATGAGAAGCCCAAAGGAAAAATAAGGCTAAAGGGACAGAGCAGGGCTTTGAAATTTCCAAATTATCTCCTCATTGTCAGCCTTGCATCTGAGTTTGATTTCTTTAAGTGCAATAAAAGGTTTACTTATATTTTAGTGTATACTTCCAGTTATTTGATGGTTATACGTGTCTGTGTCTCCCACCGACACATGAGTTTCTCAAGTGCTGCTCTTATTCACCTTTTTCCCCCTAGCACCTAACATAGAGCCTGTCAGAGTAGAGGCTTCCTGGCCCTCTTGCAGAAAATGTGCTTGATGGCACAGAGGCCAGAACATCTGCTTGAGAACTGAGATTTTGAATCCCACATCCAGTTTTTTTTCCACCTCTTTAAATTACTTCATTGTTCTTGGGCCCTTATTGTCCCTAGGCATTGACATCAGCCCTGGCTTATCAGGTGAAAGGTGAAGTCGCTCAGTCGTGTCCGACTCTTTGCGACCCCGTGGACTGTAGCCTACCAGGCTCCTCCGTCCATGGGATTCTCCAGTCAAGAATACTGGAGTGGGTTGCCATTTCCTTCTCCAAGGGATCTTCCTGACCCAGGGATCGAAGCCAGGTCTCCTGTATTGGAGGCAGACGCTTTAACCTCTGAGCCACCAGGGAAGCCAGACCAGAGCTAATATGAGGGATTTAAAATAGTGGCAGTGTGTTTCAGGTGGGTAAACCAGGACAGAGAAGGAGCATGTGCCATTTTCCAAATGATCCTGGGCCTAGAGTAGTGGCAGAGAGGATCCTAGTTTCCAGAGCGCCTACTGAAAGTAGTATTGCCTTTGTAGAATTCACACATCAGTGGTTACTGCAACACTGTTTTCAAGAATGAAAAGTCTGTCAGATATAGCTGTTCAGTCTAATTTTATAACTACTTCTAAGAAACAGGCTGATTTAGGTTTGTGCAGTGGCAATGCTGATTACTTAGAAGGAAATGGGAGGTTGTGTGGCGAAGGAAATGGGAGGTTGTGTGGCGAAGGAAATGGGAGGTTGTGTGGCTTTAAAAACATTCAGTTCTTGAGCTCCATCAAGAAGTGGCAACAACCGCATGCAGGCAAGAAGCAGTTGATGCAATTGTATGTGAGCCTTGCTCTTAAGGGCAGGTAAGGAGGGCTTCTTTGTTTTTAAATACATATATTTTAAAATTAGAGGATAATTACAGTATTTTGATGGTTCTTGCCATACATCAACATGCATTGGCGTTAGCTATACATGTGTCCCCTCCCTCTTGAACGCCCCTCCCAGCTCCCTCCCTATCCCGCTCGTCTAGATTTTCACAGAGCACTGGCTTTGGATTCCCTGTGTCACACATCAAACTCAAGAGAATGGTTTCAGAGACTGAAGAGAACATGAATTAGAAACAGAGTTGAATGCTATAGGATGTAGAGTGTGTTTGTTAGGGCACTCTAGTCATTTTTTATAATGAGAACCATCCACAGCCTTTTGGAACCACTTATACTGTGCTGTTAGAGGAGATAGAAATTACTGGAACCTAATCTGTACCATCCATGGGCTCTGAGTCAATCGGAGATACAGATATGTGAGCAGATTACTTCCCAAGAACTATGGAGAAAGCATAGGATCATATGGTGGAATGGAGAGGAAGGACAGGACATATTAGAGCAAACCAGATAATCTTCTCCAAGTTGGACTCTGGTTGTCTCTGGGACATTTAGGAGGGCAGTTCAATCTTTGATCTGGCTGTGCTGTGAAGAGAAACTTTTAACCTTTCTTCAGTACTTTCTTTCTAACTGGATTTATGGAGTGACTTTGTTGGGGATAAGGGGAGAGAGGTGTTGGCACACGGAAAGCCATTTTTTGTTGTTATAGAAATAGCTTTAGCTTAGAGCTAACATTTACAAATGGACCTGGCATTTCTCTGTGTGGGTGGTTTTATTCAGTGCCAGTACAGACGTGCAGCTGTTCTAGGAGCCCTCAGGATCTGCTCTCAGGTGTCTCCTCTGGCCCAGTCCTGAAGGGTTTGTGCTGGCTTACAGAAATGCGTTCGTGGCCACCTTTTGAATCTGTCAGCTTGGTCCCCATCGTGGAAAGTCGAATGTATGATTAGTGTGTGCCTTTTCACTTGCTTTCGAAAGAAGCTTTATTCGTCAGACTTTCACATGACAAACTTTGGCCGGGAGTTCTTTCTGCATGTCTGTGCTAGGTTAGAGATACAGAGATAATAGGATCAGTCTCTGCCCTTTGAAGAAGCAGACATGTAAGTCTCTCTGCTACTGTGTGATGTATTATAATAGGAGTGAGGACAAAGAGGAATGGGAGCCAGGTGGCAGCAGTGCCTGGGCTCCTCTTTGAACCAGAAAAGGTCACCTCTCACCTCAGGGAAGTCTGACTGAGCCTTTCTTATGTCTGTTGCTTACTCCAGGCATACTTTTGAATGAAGCATTCTTCAGCTTGATTTAATGGACTTTGTATCCCACACAGCCTGAAAATTAGTCTGGGTTCTTCAGAGCCCCACAGTGGTCTGAGTTCATATTTCGTGCTCTGTAGTTAGTCTGTACTGCGGCCATGTCCAAGTTGGGTGAGAAATCAAGCATTATAGTAGGTGCCCTTGGATTAATCAGCTTTGGAGGTGGGGGCTAGCATCCCAGATGAAGAGGTCTTACTGTATTGCCTGCACAAACAGTGCTGCTTTCTCCATGGGCCTGGGCCTCTGCTTCTGTCTTAAGACTACAGTGTTCCTGCCATTAGCCTTGCTGTCTCTAGTGGAAAGCTTTTCAACCAGTTTTTCTGGAAAGATCAGAATCATTAGCGGGGGATCATACTAGAATCAGGAGACCCACATCTTTACCACTCATAGTTGTAAGCTTCACTTTTCTCATCTTAAATGTAAAAATCTCACATCTGCCCACCTGACAAGGTTGTTTGAATCACTTGGACTAGTTTATGAATAGTGTTTTACAATTAATTCGTAAGGTACCACACAGGCAGAAGTAGATAGTCTTTCCCTTGCACAAGCAGCTAGGAAATATTCTCGAGGGCACTTCACTCTTAAGATATTGCTGCTTTGCTGAATCTTTTAGTATATGGAGTACAGCCTGTAGCTATAGGAAGGGACTATAGAAACAGACACTTAGGTCAAATGCTAAGGTTAGAGAGAAGAGAATGCAAAGAATACTTTGGAAAGGGATATTGAACCTAACCTGAGGGTACAGAGAAGACTTCCTGGAGAAGGTGATGCATGAGCTGAATCTTGAAAATTGAATTCTACTTAGTAAGTATTGTGTGTGTGTGCTTAGTTGCTTAGTCATGTCTGATTCTTTGCGATCCCCTGGACTGCAGCCTGCCAGGCTCCTCTGTCCATGGGGATTCTCCAGGCATAGGTACTGGAGTGCGTTGCCATGCCCTCCTCCAGGGGATTTTCCCAACCCAAAGATCAAACCCATGTCTCCCACATTGCAGGCAGATTCTTTACCGACTGAGCCACCAGGGAAGCCCTGGTATGCGAGACCTGGGTTCGATCCCTAGGTTGGGAAGATCCCCTGGCAGAGGGCATTGGCAGCCCACATTGTGTATGTGGTGGGGTTATCTTCCAGATCAGATCAGATGAACGCATAAACAAAGGCATAGAGACATGCACTGTATGATATGCAGACTGTGAGGCTGAAGTGGTAGAGGGTAAGAATTGAAAGCAGAGGAGTATGATCATATACTATCTAACTTGGATTTTATCTTCTAGATAGGAAATGAAGAACCATTGTTGGCTTCTTTTAAATAACAGCTTTTTTGAGATATTACTCACAAAAACTAAAATTCATCCTTTCAAAGTATACATTTCAGTAGTTTTTAGTATATTCAATTATCACCACTATTAATTTCAAATCTTTTCATCGTTTCAAAAGAAAAACTCCGTGCCCTGTTCTCCCCTCCCTTCAGCCTTTGGCAGCCACTAATTTTTTTTCAGTTTCTATAGCTTTGCTTAATCTGGACATTTCATAGAAATAGAATCATACAATATATTATTGCTGGCTTTTAAGTAGGTGAATAACACAGATTTGCATTTTACAAAGATCATGCTGGCAGAGGTAAGGAAGGAGGATTATGGAGATCAAGCCTAGCCTAGGCAGAGACCATTTGGAATATTGGAGTATTCAGAGGAGGACCTGAATTAAGGCAGTAGTCATGGGGATGAAAAAGGAGGGGGTGATTTGAAAACATTTAGAAGCTACAATTATTTGGAGTTAAGAGTGGAAAGTCTAGGTGAATCCCGAGTTTCTAGCTTAGCAAACTGGGTGGAAAATGGCAGTACTAGCTGACATAAAAATAGAGATTTAGTTTTGGGGGAAAAAGATGAGTTCAGGTTTGCATGTTTAGAGTTCAGTGTGAATAATACAGATGTCGTCCAGATATAGATTGGATGTGCAAAGCTGAAGACTGAGAAATAAAGGTCAGTGCTGAGGATATACATTTGGGAGTCATCAGTACAGAGGTGGTAATTAGAAAAGAAATGCAGGATAGTCTCCACAGTAGAGCACAAGCTGTAGGCCTAGGAGAACCCTGAGACCATCACCCTTGGGGGGCATGGGAGGAAGGGCCTGTCCTAGAGTGTTCAGAGTAGCCAGAGGTAGAGAAGGCAGTCTATAGTGTCACAGAAGCCAGGAGAGAAGAATCAAAAGCAATAGAAATAGCCTGTAATTAGCCTGCGATAGCTAGTCTGTTTGCTCCAGGACCACAGTGGCTTAGTCTCTACATGCCCAGCATTGGTGGATTCCTGAATCATATATAAAAATGCTGAAGGAAATAATCAGCAATGTCAACAGCAGCAAAATCAAGTAATACTAAGGACTGATTTTGTCTATTGAGTTTAATGCTATGGAACTCTGAGTGATCCTCAGGGAGAACACTTCTAGCAGAAGCCAGTGAGGAAGGGGTGGGAGATGAGGAAGTAAAAACAGCAAGTGTTGCCAGCCAGACTTCACTAGTCTAGACCCCACTAAAGGCAGGCTCAGGAGTTTATTGAAAACCCCCTAGGAGCTAATCCTGGTCAGAGTTCCTCCCCATTTTCCTTGTCACCTCAGATACAGACTCCTAAAGTTGGCTCTTTTGGTTTTCAGTATTCCATCTTTGTCTTTGGCTCCAGTGCCTGGCTCCTGTCTATTGAGAAGCTTTAAGAGAGGCAGGGGTCACATTCCAAATCAGAGGCAGACTGGGCTAGGCAGGCTCACCCATGTTGTGGGGCCCTAATCAACTTTGCCATCGCCATCTTTCAGTGGCTCAGAGAAGCTACTGTAAGTCACTTCCTCCTGGAAGGTTGGTCTATAGTGAGTGTACGAGAGGGCTTCATGACTGTGAAGATGGGACAGAAGTTGAACAGCTTTGATAAGGGCTACCAGCCATGCTCTGTTCCTTATTGCTGCGCCTAAGCTGAATTTCACAGGATTGTTTCTGAGGGCTGTAAAGCCAGTAGTAAACAGGACTTTAGACTGATCCTTGGAGACAGGAGCCTGAGTTGTTGATGAAAGAACAGGGGGAAGGGAGGAAAACAAGCAACAGATCTGAGCCGCCACTGCCTCACAAGCCAGTGCTCAATAGCCTAGACTTTGGCTGTCTAATAGACAGGCTGGCTTAGAACCCATCTCCTCATAGATTGTAAAGTCAAGGAGCTGTGGTGGGGGTGGTAGATTGCTGAGCCAGGGGACTGATGGAAGGGCTGAAGCCAGGAAAAGCACAAGGACAGGCCTGCTTAGAAGCCAGAGACAGTTATGTCTATCAGGAAATGAGGGCAGTGATGTAATGAAATCACGGGCTGCTTCCAGCTCAGAAAAAGAGAGCATAGTGTGATCACATCAAGGCCAGAGTAAGGGACTGCTTTGTACCTGATGTGAAGTAACCAGGTGACTTAGCAATGCCTTGGCAACTGTGTGCCAAGGTGAGGAAGAGAGAGGGCTAGAGGGCCTTGCCAGCCCCAGAAATGTCCCTGTGAGCCAAGGATCCCTGCTCTCTGCTGCCCCTGGAGGAAGGGGCGATGGAATGAGGTGCCTCCTGAGCCAGAGTGGTGTAGATCCATTTTGAATGATATTGGGGGAGAGCTCGTTGCTGGTTTATGTTTAAAGTCATTTGGGTTCATCCTTTCTCTGGAGATAGCAGCATTTGTTCAACAAGCTTGTCTTGAACCTCTCTCATAAACTGAATACTGTGAGAAAGGCCCAAATCCGAATTTGCCTCTGAGAGGCTGATGGTCTCTCTGCTAGGCTGTAAGAGGAAGTGGCAGAGAGGAGGTAATGGAGTTGAGAAAGCTGAAGGTGAGAACTAGAGAGGTCAGGACTGGAAAGGTAAGCTTACCTTAAAGCACACTAAATTTTCTGAGAAAAAAAGAATTGGGAGAATATTCCAAATGGAAAGAAAAAGGAAAAGCAAAGGCAAAGGTTTGAAGGGCCTGTTCAGGCTTGTCTGTAAGAAGTTTGGATGAAGATATGTACATAGGAGCACCAGGAGCTCAGATCACAGAACAGAGCCAGATCATGGAATTTTAATGCTAGAGAGGGTGGTTGTGATCTTGTGGGCAGTGAAAGTTGGTATAGGCTTGGGTACTTGTCCTCTGCATACATTACTTGGCAAGGTCAGGCCTGGTCTTTGAGTCTCTACGTTCTGAGGGAAGAATGAAAGGAGGTCAGGGTCTGATAACCTGTCTTCTTCCACTAGATTATAAGCTCCAAGAGAACAAGGGCTTCTGTTTACTACGGTATCTTTGATACTTAGAACCTTGCCTAGCACATGGAAAACAAAGATAAATATTTGTGTCTGGAGCAGGTATGAATCCTAGGGCAGCCATCCAAGATCCAGGCCTAACTCATCTCACTGGCTATCAGAGCCCCACTGGGGTCAGCCCAAAAGCATGATTTCACCAAGAGGCAAAAGGACAAGGTACCTTGTGGTAGTAGGGAGGGGTGGTGGGAAACTCTATGGCTGGCTGGTCCCCTCTTCTGAGCCACATGTCTCCTTCTTTGGGAACCCTAGAACTGCCTGATAAAGAGGGATGAAAATGGTTACTCTGCAGTGGTAGCTGACTTTGGCCTGGCTGAGAAGATCCCTGATGTCAGGTGGGTAGCCCTAATGGGTGCTGGGGTCACTGAAGGGACTGAGGCAAAGGGGAAGACTGCAGTGTCCTCTTCAGAGGCTAGGACTTGGTCACAGCCCAATCTCACTTCCCTAAATTCAGTCAATTCTGGTGTGCCCATCCCTGGGGGAGAGAAATTCCCAATAGTCAGATCTTCCATTGCACCTACCAGTGGCCAGCTCATTTTCCATACAATCTTACCCCACAGCACGGGAAGTGAGAAGCTAGCTGTGGTGGGTTCACCCTTCTGGATGGCACCTGAGGTTCTCCGAGATGAGCCCTACAATGAAAAGGTAAGTCTGGGGAATGAGTCTGGCGACCCCAAGGCCTGATTCTCTGTAGACTCCATTCTTAGCATAAAGTATCCTGGATCACCCTTCATGTATAGGGTAAGGATCTATATCCTGCCTGCAAAATCAGCACTGGTACCTGTCAGCTGCCTGTTGAATGAACTGAATGAAATATGGTCAGTATTTCATCCCACTTCCTGATGGCTCAGTGGTTAAGAATCCCCCTGCAAATGTAGGAGATGTGGGTTTGATCCCTGGGTCAGGAAGATCTCCTGGAGTACGAAATAGCAACCCACTCCAGTATTCTTCCCTGGGAAATCCCAGAGGAGCCCGGCGGGCTACAGTCCAGAGTCACAAAGAATTAAGACATGACTGAGCAACTGAGTACATGGTCAGTAGGGCTCAAGCCTGGGCTAGTGAACATAGAGGCAGAAACTCCACCTCTTACCCCATTGAGGGGAACTAAGATCTCACTACCCACCAGGCGGACGTGTTCTCTTATGGTATCATCCTCTGTGAGATCATCGCCCGCATCCAGGCTGATCCAGACTATCTTCCCCGAACAGAGGTGAGCTCCAGGATGGGGATCAGTGCCACTGGGATGGGGCTGCTTTCAAGGCCATGGAATTTTTCATTTTCTTGGGATGGAGTTCCTGGAACTTAGTCTGTGGCTTCTTCTCTGGGGCAGTTTTCCACCTCTCCTGAGCAGGCCAACATGGGTGGAGGGGTTAATGACCTGTCTACCCATGTCCCTGCTCCTCCACCGTACCCATCCACAGAATTTCGGGCTAGACTATGATGCTTTCCAGCACATGGTGGGAGACTGTCCCCCAGACTTTCTGCAGCTCACCTTCAACTGCTGTAATGTGAGTATCTTTTTTTCCTGGGCTTTGGTTGGGGCTGGCTGAACCCTGTTCAACTGGTTAGGACCATAGGGAGAGTCTGCTAATTAGCCTCATGAGGGACCTCTTTCTCAATTATGAGTGGCAGTGCCTATGTTCCTTTCTCTGGGCCTGTTGGACTCTGGCCCAGAGCCTTGGACCAAGGAAAGGAAAATTGCTTTGTATTATCCAGTCCTCAGCTTGTAATGTAAACCTACTACCCCTTTTCTTGGATATTGATGGAGCTTTGGTCAGGTTTTAGTTGGACCATGCATCCAACTGGTCCAGGGCCCATAAGAAAGGCTCTTGTTAGCATTTTAGGTCTGGGGCTGCACCTACCAGTTATGATTAAGGGGTAGCTGGGACTGGTCCAGTGGCTTCCAGAAACATATTAGCTGCAGAACTCAACAAAGAATAGAACCAACCAATGTGAACACTCCCTTTTGGAGGGAGAGTTCTATGCAAAACAAAGGGACAAAACATAGAAAGGCCCCTGAAATAGGAGATCCTGATGTCAGGTGGGTAGCCCTAATGGGTGCTGGGGTCACTGAAGGGACTGAGGCAAAGGGGAAGACTGCAGTGTCCTCTTCAGAGGCTAGGACTTGGTCACAGCCCAATCTCACTTCCCTAAATTCAGTCAATTCTGGTGTGCCCATCCCTGGGGGAGAGAAATTCCCAATAGTCAGATCTTCCATTGCACCTACCAGTGGCCAGCTCATTTTCCATACAATCTTACCCCACAGCACGGGAAGTGAGAAGCTAGCTGTGGTGGGTTCACCCTTCTGGATGGCACCTGAGGTTCTCCGAGATGAGCCCTACAATGAAAAGGTAAGTCTGGGGAATGAGTCTGGCGACCCCAAGGCCTGATTCTCTGTAGACTCCATTCTTAGCATAAAGTATCCTGGATCACCCTTCATGTATAGGGTAAGGATCTATATCCTGCCTGCAAAATCAGCACTGGTACCTGTCAGCTGCCTGTTGAATGAACTGAATGAAATATGGTCAGTATTTCATCCCACTTCCTGATGGCTCAGTGGTTAAGAATCCCCCTGCAAATGTAGGAGATGTGGGTTTGATCCCTGGGTCAGGAAGATCTCCTGGAGTACGAAATAGCAACCCACTCCAGTATTCTTCCCTGGGAAATCCCAGAGGAGCCCGGCGGGCTACAGTCCAGAGTCACAAAGAATTAAGACATGACTGAGCAACTGAGTACATGGTCAGTAGGGCTCAAGCCTGGGCTAGTGAACATGAGAGGCAGAAACTCCACCTCTTACCCCATTGAGGGGAACTAAGATCTCACTACCCACCAGGCGGACGTGTTCTCTTATGGTATCATCCTCTGTGAGATCATCGCCCGCATCCAGGCTGATCCAGACTATCTTCCCCGAACAGAGGTGAGCTCCAGGATGGGGATCAGTGCCACTGGGATGGGGCTGCTTTCAAGGCCATGGAATTTTTCATTTTCTTGGGATGGAGTTCCTGGAACTTAGTCTGTGGCTTCTTCTCTGGGGCAGTTTTCCACCTCTCCTGAGCAGGCCAACATGGGTGGAGGGGTTAATGACCTGTCTACCCATGTCCCTGCTCCTCCACCGTACCCATCCACAGAATTTCGGGCTAGACTATGATGCTTTCCAGCACATGGTGGGAGACTGTCCCCCAGACTTTCTGCAGCTCACCTTCAACTGCTGTAATGTGAGTATCTTTTTTTCCTGGGCTTTGGTTGGGGCTGGCTGAACCCTGTTCAACTGGTTAGGACCATAGGGAGAGTCTGCTAATTAGCCTCATGAGGGACCTCTTTCTCAATTATGAGTGGCAGTGCCTATGTTCCTTTCTCTGGGCCTGTTGGACTCTGGCCCAGAGCCTTGGACCAAGGAAAGGAAAATTGCTTTGTATTATCCAGTCCTCAGCTTGTAATGTAAACCTACTACCCCTTTTCTTGGATATTGATGGAGCTTTGGTCAGGTTTTAGTTGGACCATGCATCCAACTGGTCCAGGGCCCATAAGAAAGGCTCTTGTTAGCATTTTAGGTCTGGGGCTGCACCTACCAGTTATGATTAAGGGGTAGCTGGGACTGGTCCAGTGGCTTCCAGAAACATATTAGCTGCAGAACTCAACAAAGAATAGAACCAACCAATGTGAACACTCCCTTTTGGAGGGAGAGTTCTATGCAAAACAAAGGGACAAAACATAGAAAGGCCCCTGAAATAGGAGAGGGTACTAGACAATAGCATCTTCCCTGACCTTCACTCTGGGGCTCAGTGTTATGGTCTGGAACCTTCAGAAAAGATCTCTTAGATACACATCTGACTCTCAAAAGATGCCAGAAACAGACTCAAATGCCATCCTCGGGATGGAAGATAGGAGGTCAGGGCTAACAGCTGCTGTGGATGACTACAGATGGACCCAAACTACGCCCATCCTTTGTGGAGATTGGGAAGACCTTGGAGGAAATTCTGAGCCGCCTACAGGAGGAAGAGCTGGAGAGGGACAGGAAGCTGCAGCCCACAGTCAAGGGTAAGAGATGAAACCAGAATGTCCAGCCTGAACCCATGGGAGGATATTAGGATGGTGGGGGGCAAAGGGGCTTCCCCTCTAGGGCTGTGATCACAGGATCCCATGTACAGAAGAAAGGCAAAGAAGCAGGGGATGATGTGAAAAGTCCTGGAGCTCTGTGCTAACCTACCACCTCCCTTCTGAGTCTGTCTTCTCATTGTTGAATGGGGACAACAGTATCTACCTTTGCTTTCTCAAGCGGTAACGCATTGTGTACGAGATATTGCTTCTATTTGTTATGACTAGAGAGAAACGCTGACTTGATTCTCTATTCTTCAGGACTCTTGGAGAAAGGACCTGGGGTGAAGCAACTGAGCTTACTGGATGACAAGATACCTCCTAAGTCCCCACACCCAAGACGTACCATCTGGCTGTCTCGAAGCCAGTCAGACATTTTCTCCAATAAGCCCCCACGTACAGTGAATGTCTTGGATCCCTACTACCAGCCACAACGAGTTGGTGCTGCCCGAGCCCCCAAAATCAACCCTTTCAGTGCTCGCCAGGACCTCAAAGGTGGCAAGATCAAGTTCTTTGACCTGCCTAGCAAATCTGTCATCTCCCTGGTATTTGACCTGGATGCACCAGGGCCTGGAACAGTGCCCATGGCTGACTGGCAGGAGCCCCTGGGCCCACCTGCTCGCCGGTGGCGTTCTTTGCCTAGTTCACCTGAGTTCTTGCATCAGGAGGCTTGTCCATTTGTGGGCCGGGACGAATCACTATCTGATGGGCCCCCACCACGCCTCAGCAGTCACAAGTACAGAGTAAGGGAGATCCCACCATTCCGAGCATCTGCCCAGCCAGCTGCTCCAGCCCATGAGGCCATGGACTGCTCCAACCCCCAGGGAGAAAATGGTTTTGGGCCCAGGCCCCAGGGGTCAGTCCATGCCTTGCAGGTGCCCCTGAGGAGATGGAGGTAGAAGAAGAAAGGCCAAGAGACTCGGCTCCAGTCCCCTTCTCTGTCTCAGGCATGAGCCTGAGGACCCAGGGAGAACAGGATGGGTGAGCAGAGTTCATCCCCACCTCACCTTGGGGACAGACCTTCAGCTGAAGCCACAGGGCCCCCTTTGCAAAGCCTAGACTCTTCGCGGAGGCCCACAGAGCACGCAAGCTAAGCCAAGCCAGACTCATCTGTGAGGCTCCCACTGCCCAGTGGCTATGTGAGGTGAAGTAGCCATGAGAGGCATTCCTAGTTAGGGCCAATGGCTGATACGAAGCCTCTGAAATCCAGCAAGGAGCTCTGGCTCCCACCAGATCCCCGAGACTTCCCGACAGGGCCAGAGGATTCCTAGTTCCTGTGCGCTGGCAGGCAGCTATTACCCCAGGTTCTTCTCCTACCCTGGGTCTGTTTCTTGCCCTTTCCTGGGGCATATAAGCTAATGGATGGAACCTGGAGCTGACCAGGAGATCATAAAGGGCATGGCTATTTCTCAGACCTGAAGACTGGGGTGCTTCTTGCCAGAATGTCTAAGACACTTGAATAATAATTGCTGTTTGCACTTACTGCACAGCCAGACCATGTCACTACATTTCTATGCAAGGTAAGGCAGAGTGGTGGTCGTGGCTCTCAGCTAACCTATTCAAAGATCTTTTCCAGTTGATTAATCTATTTTCATATTTATGAAGGAGTCTTAATGTTCTGCCCTAAAAGACTTTCAACCTTGTGGTTGGGAGTGGGGCTGATTTTGTAGGCCCTAGGGCCTGCTCTGTGAATTTGTCGACACATGATACACCCAACTGGTTTATACATGGACTGATTTCTTCCCTTTCTGCTATGGCCGGAGCTGTGGGAAAAGTCTGTCCTAATAGAACCACAAGAAGAAATAACCAAAGATGAAGCTGGTCAGATATTTTCATATCTTGTTTCTGGTTTTCTTTCTTTTTTTTTTGTTTTTTGGTAAAACTTTCCCAGGACACTTTGAGATTTAAAAATGAATAAAGTCGGTGTTACAGGTGCTGGTCAGCCTTCTTACTTGTACCCTTGTTCTTCAGCCTCTGGAGAAATGCCACAGTGGTGCAACAGTATCTCTGCCAGGACCCCATCCTTTCCCCGAGTAGCTGGGATTAAGTCACTCACAGGCTAGACCCCTCTAATCCACTCTCAGCTTCTCTTCCTAGGCCCTGAGTGCTGTGTAGAAGTTGGGTCAGCTGCTACCCCAAGCCAGCTTCATCTTCTGGTTGTGGGCTTTGGAAGAACGGGAAAATTGGCTCTTAACCACTGTGAGGGGGACAGCTTTGCCACTCAGGTATACCTTGTTGTGACATTCAGGTAGCCATGGTTCAGAGCTACAGGGCTGGGATCCTTGGCTCACTCCCACATAGGCCATCACATAACCTGTCATAAAGGCATCAAAACCAGCCCGATGCAGTCCATCCCCAGGCACTGGGTTAGGACTGACTTGCCTCTCTGGTGCTTCTGAGGTGGCCATGTCAGTTGTGACTTGCCTTTCTGGCGCATCTGAGGTGGCCATGTCAGTTGTCTCAGCACTTGTTGCTTTAGGCTCCCTTTCCAGGTCATTTGCATGACCTTGCTCTGAGCCAGGTTGGATCCCAGTCTCATCCTCAGCCACCTCCTGCTCAGTTTGCTCAGGCTTGAGGTTGTCCTTACAGACCTGCTTGGTGGGAGGACTGTCTTCAGATTCCCTAGAAGGCTGTTTCCCAGGCAGGCCCAACAAAGCCCTCCGCCGTTTTTCCTTACGTCGTCTCCGTCGCCTCTTGTCCTCCAGTGCAGCTTCATCAGTGTCAATGATAAGGTCAATATCATGGGACCGAGGACACTGTGGTCCCAGGAGGCACCAACCATAGGCCTAGAGATAGGAAAGAAGCTTAGAGAGGGTTTCCAAGGTATCAAAGTCCCTTCCCCAGTAAATGGGCAGGTGTGCTCACCGAGAAGTTGTCACAGATGCTGATGGAATGAGTACGGTAGGTGGGGGGTGGCGCACAGCAGCGGTAGTCAATATGGGCCCTCATGCTAGAAGGATAGCTGCAGAACTCCAGGGTCAGATGAGGGCTGCCAGCTGCCCGTTGCTTCCCATTTTCCCGCTCACTGCAACATCACAAAAGGATATAGGTCCACTAGCATGTAA
Organism: Madoqua kirkii; assembly: GCA_006408675.1. Classification (NCBI taxonomy): domain Eukaryota; kingdom Metazoa; phylum Chordata; class Mammalia; order Artiodactyla; family Bovidae; genus Madoqua; species Madoqua kirkii. The sequence continues at coordinate 102,459 of SJYC01130191.1, read as the reverse complement.
GCTCCATGAGAGTAGGGGTTTTTGTCTGTTCTGTTCACTGCTGAACCCTTGGCACTAAAGCAGTGCCTGGCCCATGGTAGGCACTCACTGAGTATCTTAAGTGAATGAAATAATCAGGCTTATGCCAGGCCCCACCCCGTTCCCTCAACCAGTCCCTCACCATTTCCGGAAGGCATATTCTAGGTAGGAGGCCAGAAAGCGGGCATGAAACTCAGCAGCATATTTGGTGTCATAAATGCCAGCGGGAAACATTTCACAAAGGTCAGCAGTGAAGGTTCCCAAGTTCTCAGGCAGGTGTGCGTAAAAGTTCTGATAGAGGAACACCAAGTCTATCAGACCGTTGTGTAGTACCAGGGGCCGGCGGGCCCGGATCAGCTCCAGGAACAGTGTCCTCACTGACTGCCTCTGACTCTCATCACCCTAGGTGGGAAGAAAGGGGTCATCAAGAAGGATAGAGTGCCTTAGGGAACCTCTTTTGCAGGACACCTGTCCCAGACAGCCTCACCTGGAAAGTTCTCCCTTGCTTTCATCTAATTTACTGCTATTCACCAGTATATCAATCTTGTTTCTCTAGCTCTGTCACTGGTGAGTCCCCATACCCCCTAAGAAGCAGATCCTCCCCAGTGTACCCAGCCTAGAGTAGTAAGAAAGGAATTTACAGAAGAGGCAGTCTCAAGGCTGAAGATCTACCTTGTCATTGCCCTTGTGGTAGGGGATTCCCTGAGCATACTGCCGGTTGAAGTTGAAGCCATGCTGTACCAGGAACTGCACAGACTTTGGTTCTATGACATACTCTCCATGCACAGTAGGGTCAGATTGAACACTTGGGCCAGGTATGAGTGTTCACCCTGGGAGAAAAAGAGATTCTGCTACACCCAGCCTTAGGAGAAAAAAAACCTCATAGCTGATGTTCCTCAGTATCTTAATCCCTCCTTCCCTTGCCACAGACCTGGGATGGGGGTAAGAGTAACCCATACCTTGTCTGGCTGCTGCTTGAAACAGGCGAGGCCCAGGGAGAGGATGGAACGGGTCCTGGCAGCATGACACACGGCCTTGTAACGTTCCTCGATGCACCTTGGGGTTGGGTTTGGGGGTGGCTGTGGCTGTGGCTGGGAGTTAGCCTCATGAAAGACCCAAACCACCCAGGACTGTGACCTCCACTCCAGGGTTGAGGTCTGCCCTTCCTGGCAAGGCTAGGACTAAAGAGATCAGGGCTTATACTTACTGGTTCAGCAAACATTTCCTGTCCCCAAGCCCACTGAGTTCCTATGGATCAGTAAAGGGAGAGCTGTTAGGTTCTGCAGTACCAGCCCTTTAACCACCACCTGCTCTCCCGGTTCCCTAGCTCTCACCGTGTCCACAGCCACAAAGTTAGCCGTCTTTATGGCCAGGAGGAGGGATGGCCACATCTCCTTGAAGTTGTCACTTTGCACATCCACCACGGGAACCTGGACTACTAGCTCCTCCCCAGATTTTGTGCTTTGGCTGACACCATCTGGAGATAAGAAGGGTGATGAATATTAATGTTCAGGAAAGAGCCAAGAGAACAGACACCAAGTTAGGCCATGGCTAGGGGCAGCTTCCCCCTCAAGAGTTATATTGCATATGTTTTATACACAGGATTGGAGTGAACAGTGCCCTGAATTTGGGGAGAGAAAGCTTGGGTCTTCCAGTGGCTGATGTAAAATTCTGGGAAAATGTTTCCCCTTAGCATCAAAACCTGTAAAATTGGAAGGCTGAACTAGATAATCTGTTGAGGTTCCTTTTCCCCATATCCTGCAGGAAATATTTTGCAAGGTGTGAGGACTTCAGGCCTGTGATATCCCTCAACGCTCTGTAACCGTTCCCATGTTGCCTCATAGCCACAAGCGGCAGTAGCCAGTTTGCACCAAAGCCTGATAGATAACGCCCCAATCCGTCCCACTTCCTGTGGACCACAACTCCCTACCTATCCCAATTAACAGCGCTATAAACTCCAGACTACATCTCCCGACATACCTCCCACGGATCCTAACTAGCCTCTCAACACTCCAGGCTTTTGAGGTGGGGCCGCGGTGCACACCGGGACATGTAGTCTCCTCGTGGCTGATTCAAAGGAAGGCATTAGTCCTCTGAAACCTGAGGCCGGTTTCTTAGAACTACGAGTCCGAGGCCCTCCGCTGCCTCGGAGCGCACAGGCTTTGAAAACGGCCCCTGGGAAAGCCACTCACCGTCTGAAACCGCGGGAGCTGAGGCTGCGCCATCGTCACTGTCGGCGGCCATGACACCGCGGGTCCCTCGTCAGTATAGTCACTGGGCACGAGGGACTTCCGCTTCGTCTCCAGTCTCGGTTCCTGCAGTCGGGGATGGGGCGGGGTCTCAGGCCCAGAATCGCCGAACGGTCGGACTTCCTTTAAGATCTCCTGGGTCTGGTGCGGAAGAGGCAGCCTGGCGCGCGTTGGAATCCTATTGGCCGGCGTGGATCGGCTCGCCGCCAAAATTGGCTGGGACCACGCCCCCTGGAGTTCGCCGTTGAGCTTGGCGCGGGAGATCGCGCGGGAGTAATTCCTGATTCCCGTGCGACCAGGCGGCAACGTAGGCTTTCGCGTTATGCTGTCTTCATCGACTCTGCCCCGGGGTGGGGGTTGGGGCTTTTGTGTCTGTAGAAGATGAGATGATACCTGAGCTAAGCTTAAAGCAACCGTAGGAGTTATGCAGACTAGAGAGTGTGCGGAGGAAAAAGGATTTGGGAAAAGGCAAGCTCCTAGGGAGGGTGGAGAGCCCGTTGCATTCCAGCAAGTGAAAGGAGTGGGGAAGGGGACAGGAGATAAGGCTGCGGAGGGTGAAAGCGACCGCTGGCGGGGACACTTTTGAAAGAGTAGACGCGCGTGATAATAGGATTTAAATTAGGCTCCAGCAGTGATAGCTTGTAGGCAATTAGGAGTTATAGTTGTTCCTGAGGGGTTTTGGATTTGATTTCTGCTACTGAGAGTTGTCCCTACCGTAGAGCAGAACTTTCCCAAGAGTTCACCAAGGACTCAACCTTCTCTCTCTCTGATTATTTGCTGTTTCCAGTTCATCCTTTCTCTCTACTGAATCTTTTCATCATCATTTTGAATAGTTTGGATTTCTCCCATTCTGGAAAAAAGGGGTAGTTTTTATGCAGTTTGCCTGGCACTGGCAGTCAACAAAAGACAGCCAAGTTTCTTTCATGGAATTTTACAGTTAAATGGGGAAAGCAGACACTGATCAAAGAATCACAAATAAATATGAAATTATGATTGGTATAAGAGCAATAATGGAGAAGTACAGAAGAGGGTAAGACTTGGGGGAGTTCTGATTTGGATATTTAAGTCTAGACCTGAAGAGTGAATAACTTAGGTAAAACAGAAGAGCTGTTCAAGCAGAGGAAATGAACTGGGTGAGGCCTCAAGGTGGACAGACACTTTGGGAATTGAAGCAACTATTTCAGGCAAACATGGGTGGGCTTCCCTTGGTGGCTCAGAGGTTAAAGGGTCTGCCTGTAATGTGGGAGACTCGGGTTCGATCCCTGGGTTGGGAAGATCCCCTGGAGAAGGAAATGGCAACCCACTCCAGTATTCTTGCCTGGAGAATCCCATGGAGAGAGGAGACTGGTAGGCTACAGTCCACGGGGTTGCAAAGAGTTGGACACGACTCATGGCTGGAGTGCAGTGGGTGAGGGTATGAGGCAGGTTGAGCTGTTTGTATCCTGCAAAGATACATTAAGAGATGTTCCTGAGAGTAATGGATGTGACAGTCAAAGTCCTCTGGTGGCCTACAAGGTACTTTATAATCCTATTCCCCACACCTTGTTTGAAATGGCATTCACTCCAGTATTATTGCCTGGAGAAGTTCATGGATAGAGGAGCCTGGAGGGCTACAGTCACAAAATGAGCCACTTTCAGTTTCCCCTTCTTTACCTCTTTGACCTCACCTACTACTCACCCCTTCCATTTCTAACCACACTGACTTCTTCAGTCTACAAACACACCAGGAATCCTGCTTAGAGCCTTTGGACTAGCATCTCAGGATGCCTTTCCCACAGGTAGTCATCCATATGAATAACTCCTTTAACTGCTTTAAGTCATTGGTCAAATATTGCTCTAACAAGGCCCACCTTGACCATGTTCTTTAACATTGCGACATTCCACCACCCTCACTTATTTCTTATCCCCTTCACAAGTCTACTTTGACTGTTTATGTTAGTTTTTATCACCTAACATCCTATATAATTGGCTGATTTTGTGCATTATTTTTTGTAGACCCCATAAACTCTATGAAGCCCCAAACCTTTGATGTTTTATTTATTGAAGTATTCCAAGTACCTAAAACTGTTTGGCACATAGTAGGCACTCCATAAGGAATTGTGGAAGTCAGTGAGTTTGGTCAAGGAACTTTTGCTAGGAAGTGGGTGTGTCTTGTGGATGGGGTTGGAGGAGGAGAGAACATTCCTCCATATAATAGGATAAAGGAGAAGGAAAGTGCAGATGGAGGGAACATTGGTTTTTTTTTTCTGAAGGCAGAAGCAAGCTCTTTTGATGAAGATGAGGTGTGAAGCATAGCTAGAATATGGAAGCAATCTAGATGTCCATCAACAGATAAGTGGATAAAGAAGTTGTGGTATATATATACAATGGAATATTGCTGCTAAGTCACTTCAGTCATGTCCAACTCTGTGACCCCATAGATGGCAGCCCACTAGGCTCACCTGTCCCTGGGATTCTCCAGGCAAGATCACTGGAGTGGGTTGCCATTTCCTTCTCCAATGCATGAAAGTGAAAAGTGAAGTCGCTCAGTTGTGTCCAACTCTTAGCGACCCCATGGACTGCAGCCTACCAGGCTCCTCCATCCATGGGATTTGCCAGGCAAGAGTGCTGGAGTGGTGTGCCATTGCCTTCTCTGGATGGAATATTACTCAGCCATAAAAAGGAACACATTTGAGTCAGTTCTAATGAGGTGGATGAACCTAGAACCTATTATACAGAGTGAAGTGAGTCAGAAAGAGAAAAATACTGTATTCTAACACATATATATGGAATCTAGAAAAATAGTACTGTAAAATTTATTTACAGGGCAACAGTGGAAAAACAGACATAGAAAATAAACTTATGGACACTGGAAGAGGGGAAAAGAGGGTGAGATATATGGAAAGAGTAACGTGGAAACTTATATTACCATATGTAAAATAGATAGCCAACGGGAGTTTGCTGTATGGCTCAGGAAACTAAAACAGGGGCTCTGTATTAACCCAAAAGGTTAGGATGAGAAGGGAGTTTCAAAAGGGAGGGATGTATGTATACCTGTGGCTGATTCAAATTGCCAACATCTGCTGGATCATCGAAAAAGCAAGAGAGTTCCAGTAAAACATCTGTTTCAGCTTTATTGACTATGCCAAAGCCTTGGATCACAATAAACTGTGGAAAATTCTGAAAGAGATGGGAATACCAGACCACCTGACTTGCCTCTTGAGAAATCTGTATGCAGGTCAGGAAGCAACAGTTAAAACTGGACATGGAACAACAGACTGGTTCCAAATAGGAAAAGGAGTAAGTCAAGGCTGTATATTGTCACCCTGCTTATTTAACTTCTATGCAGAGTACATCATGAGAAATGCTGGGCTGGAGGAAGCACAAGCTGGAATCAAGATTGCCGGGAGGAATATCAATAACCTCAGATATGCAGATGACACCATCCTTATGGCAGAAAGTGAAGAACTAAAGAGAGAGCCTCTTGATGAAAGTGAAAGAGGAGAGTGAAAAAGCTGGCTTAAAGCTCAACATTCAGAAAACTAAGATGATGGCATCCAGTCCCATCACTTCATGGCAAATAGATGGGAGAACAGTGGAAACTGGCTGACTTTATTTTTGGGGGCTCCAAAATCACTGTAGATGGTGACTGCAGCCATGAAATTAAGACACTTACTCCTTGGAAGGAAAGTTATGACCAACCTAGACAGCATATTAAGAAGCAGAGACATTACTTTACTAACAAAGGTTCATCTAGTCAAGGCTATGATTTTTCCAGTGGTCATGTATGGAAGTGAGAAAGCTGAGCGCCAAAGAATTGATGCTTTTGAAGTGTGGTGTTGGAGAAGACTCTTGAGAGTCCCTTAGACTGTAAGGAAATCCAATCAGTCCATCCTAAAGGAGATCAGTTCTGAGTGTTCATTGGAAGGACTGTTGTTGAAGCTCAAACTCCAATACTTTGGTCTCCAATATGAAGAGCTGACTCATTGGAAAAGACCCTGATGCTAGGAAAGATTGAGGGCAGGAGAGGAAGGGGACGACAGAGGATGAGATGGTTGGATGCATCACTGAATCGATGGACATGAATTTGGGTGGATTCTGGGAATTGGTGCTGGACAGGGAGGCCTTGCATGCTGCAATTCATGGGGTCGCAGAGTCAGACATGACTGAGCAACTGAACTGAATGGCTGATTCATGTTGAGGTTTGACAGAGAACAGCAAAATTCTGTAAAGCAATTACCCTTCAATTAAAAAAAAGAGAAAATCAGGTGTGAAGCAAAAAGTTTGAGGAGAGAGTTTGAACCAGAGTTTCAGCAGGGACTGCAGTAGAGCCAAGTAGAGCTCTGCAGGCAGACCTTTGGAGTTTGAATCAAATAGTTGCTTAATCACAAGCGTCAGCTTCCTTGTAACTGAAATGGAGGTAATCCTAGAACATACCTCATGAGACTGTTAAAGAGACTGAGTAAGAACACTGGTAAAGCATTTACATTGGGTCTGGCCTGTATAACACTCACTTACTTAGCTGTTAGATAAAAGGTAAAATCAGCAGCCAGAACAGGGAGCAGTGAAGATCAACCAGATATTTTCTCATTACTAGTGGATAGGCAGCTGTGATTTACTAAATCAGTAGATGAGAAATAAAAATAGCTCATTTCCCCCTCTTCCCAACTTGCCATCTGCTCTCAGGCAAATCTTTTGCCCTCTCTGATCCTTAGTTTCTCTGTTCTTTTTTTTCCTTTGCATTTTATTTTTAAAATCATCACAGGTTTCTTGTTTCTATAGGATGAAGGTTTAGACTAGATGATTACTAAAGGCTGTTTGACAGATCACCAGTCCAGGGTCAATGCATGAGACAGGGTGCTTAGGGCTAGTGCACTGGGATGACCCAGAGGGATGGGATGGGGAGGGAGGTGGGAGAGGGGTTCAGGATGGGGAACACATGTAAACCCATGGCTGATTAATGTCAATGTATGGCAAAACCCACTACAGTATTGTAACTAGCCTCCAATTAAAGTTAAAAAAAAAAAGCTATTTCAGTGTAAATGTGCTACATCTCTAAGGAGATAAACCTCTTAAACCTGAGCTCCCAGGGATACACATATGCTGCTGCACAGGAGGCTTTGGTCCTTGACTCAGCCCAGCTCTGACCTCTTATTTATGTCTCCAGGTGTATACTAATGCTGGTTCCACTAAGGCCACTTGCAGAAGTTCAGCCCTACTGGTCATACCTCAGTACCACAGCCAGCCAAGAGTAAGTAAGGCCATGAGCATCCGGGGAGTGCTTGAGAAAAGCTAGACACTTTATGTGAATGGTCTGGGGAGGGAGGTAGCTTTACCCTCTACAGGATCCTAAGATTCAGCCTCATGGTGATTGACATACTTTGGCTGAGCCTTTCTGTTCTAGCTGATCATGAAGAAGCCACGAGCAGCTGTGGGGAAGCGAAGTGGTCGCAGGAAGCAGGCATCCAGCCAGGAGGGAAAGGAGAAATGTATTTTTGGCAGCAGCCGGGCCAAGCCATCTACCCCCAGTGGTGAGGATCTGGGTCCTAATCAGACTTGGGCTGGTTTAATTGGCCGTGAAAGGGGGCAAATTCGGGCTGAGAAGAGAGCATGGTATGTGTCAAGTCATTAAGGGACTAATTAAGGATCTAATTCTGACTTTGCTCTGTATTTTGGAATAATTGCTCTGAATAGATGCTTTCTATCAGTGACATGGAGCAGTAGTTTGTGCATTTCCTTCCTCACTTGGCTTTCATGGGATCCAACGAGTTTATCAGCCCGAACATGTTCTGTGAATGGGAAGGCCCTCCACAGGTATATGTTTGGCAGAAACTTGGATTTTCATTATGATCCAGAGACAAAGGAGCCAAGGTTACCTCCCTGGGGAAATAAGGCTAGAAACTTGACATAGGCTACAAAACCTAGAGCTCAGTCAAGGAATTGGGGTGGGGCTGTCCACTTAAGTGGACAGCCTGAAACCAGGCCTCTGGTGCACAGCCTGTGCAGGGATGATCCCTGAGTTTTCTGAAACTCCAGCAGGGCCGGCCAGGCTGCAGAAGGCGTTATTGCAGGCCTCCGTCTCCCCATACCATCTATTCAGAGATGTGGCCGAGGTCACAGCCTTCCAGGAGAGCTTGCTGGACTGGTATGACCGAAAGAAGCGGGACCTACCCTGGAGAAGGCTGGTAGGAGGACAATGGATGTGAGGGGGTAGGTAGGAGACTGGTGCCCAGTCCCTTCCACACTAACTGCCCATCTGGGATTGCACTGGCAGGTGGAAGGTGAGGTGGACCTAGACAGGCGGGCATACGCTGGTGAGTACATCTCCTTGGAGCAGGGCTGCTTTGCCTAGACGACCTCAGGTTTGGGGTCTGGGAGCTGTGGGCTAAGAGTAGGGCAGCCAGCGGTGTCCTCATGCCAGCCCCTCTTCCCCAGTGTGGGTCTCAGAGGTCATGCTGCAGCAGACCCAGGTTGCCACAGTGATCAACTATTATACCCGATGGATGCAGGTGACTTCTGGGAACAAAGGGAAGGGTCAGTTATGGTCCAGACCCCAGATGACTCCTTGGGGGTGGGGATAAAATAAGGCCTCCTCTACTTCCTTCACCTTTGGCCTCATCTCTTTTGTCTGCCTTCGGGCTGTAGAAGTGGCCAACACTGCAGGACCTGGCCAGTGCTTCCCTGGAGGTGAGAACCACCCTAGGTAGGGGGAATGGGGACTACTGAGGACCAATCCCTGACCCCTCTGACCCCACGCACAGGAAGTTAACCAACTCTGGGCCGGCCTGGGCTATTACTCTCGAGGCCGGTGGCTACAGGAAGGAGCCCGGAAGGTAAGGGGTTGACGAGGGGTCTGGGAGCTCCAGGACCTTGGGTGCCTCATAACCATGAACCTTCCCATTCTGTTCAGGTGGTAGAGGAGCTAGGGGGCCACATGCCACGTAAGCAGAGACCCTGCAGCAGTTCCTACCTGGGGTAGGGCGGTACACAGCCGGAGCTATTGCTTCCATAGCCTTTGGCCAGGTGAGCCCACCATCCACCCCCATATTGTACATGCCCACCTTCCTCCCAGACCAGGCTGACTCTGGACTCCTCTGTGCCAGGCTGCCGGAGTGGTGGATGGGAACGTCATACGGGTGCTGTGCCGTGTCCGAGCCATAGGTGCTGATCCTGGCAGCACTCTTGTCTCCCAGCACCTCTGGTAGGATACTAGGGTAAAGGGGAAGATTGGAAAAGGTGTCTCCAAAGGGTCTTTGGCTCAGAGCAATATTCCCTTCTTGTAGGAGCCTAGCCCAGCAGCTGGTGGACCCAGCCCGGCCAGGGGACTTTAACCAAGCAGCCATGGAGTTGGGGGCCATGGTGTGCACCTCGCAGCGCCCACTCTGCAGCCACTGCCCTGTGCAGAGCCTGTGCCGGGCACGCCAGAGGGTGAGCTGCCCAAGGAAGGGAAGCAGTCAGGGGTCCTAGGGAATGACCACTGCCCCATGGCATCCAGCCCTGTCTGTGCCTCTCAGGTGGAGCGGGAGCAGCTCTCAGCCTCACAGAGCCTGCCAGCCAGCTGTGATGTGGAGGAGTGTGGTGAGTGGCAGCCCCAGCCCTTCCCTGTGCTGTCAGGGAGCTGCCTGTGGCAGCCTCATTCCCTTTTATCCTACAACCGAGTCAGATTCTACAGAGCTGGGCAAAGACCTGCTCTTTGGGCTTGGCACCTGAGCCCACTCGGCCTGAGTGAGGCTCTTGATCTCTCTTCCCAGCTCCCAACACTGGACAATGCCTGCTGTGTGCGCCTCCCACAGAACCCTGGGACCAAACCCTGGGAGTAACCAACTTTCCCAGAAAGGCCAGCCGCAAGCCCCCCAGGGAGGAGTGCTCTGCCATCTGTGTTCTGGAGCAGCCCAAAGCTCTTGGGGGTGCCCACATTCTGCTGGTGCAGAGGCCCAACTCAGGTACCTGGACCCTGGGAGTACAGGAGGTGGCATGAGCAACAGGGAAGAAAATGGAGGCAGCAGCAGCTAAGGCCCCACCCACGCCTGGCTGCCCTTCCTCTCAGGTCTGCTGGCAGGACTGTGGGAGTTCCCATCGGTGAGTGTAAATGCGGAAGCCTCAGGGCAGCATCAGCGGGAGGCCCTGCTGCAGGAACTGCAGAGTTGGGTGGGGCCCCTCCCGGACACGCACCTTCAGCACCTGGGGCAGGTGAGTGAGGAGAGGAGTGACCAGGAATGATGGCTTCTGTGGCCACATCTCCAGGTCTGTTTCAGCCTCTTGGCACCTCCTAGGTGGTCCACACCTTCTCTCACATCAAGATGACATACCAAGTATACGGTCAGGTCCTGGAAGAACACACCTCAGTGACCATTGTACCACCCGGCGCTCGCTGGCTGACCCGGGAGGACTTTCACACTGCAGCCGTCTCCACTGCCATGAAAAAGGCACTACCTTTGTTGTCTTTGTTGGGTTTTTTCCTGTTCCCTGCATGTTCTAAGTAAACCTGTTACTATGTAAACAAATGAAAAACATATCTTAAACAAAAGTGCTGGGACATGAAGTTAAGGGTAGAATACAGAGGTTTGTCTCTCTGCGGGAAAGATGCCAGCCCTGCACTTCCCTCTTCTCATCTAGGTGTTCCGCATGTATGAGGGCCAACAGCCTGGCACCTGCAAGGTGAGTCTCTTGGACCTCACCCAGCCATCTCTCCCAGGGCCAAATCTATAGGTTTTCAGTGAGTTAAGTGATGCATGTTTGGGTAAACAGTCTGCATGACAGAGTTCACTGGGGCAAGAGGAATAGTTCTTGACCTGAAGACCTTACAGGTAGAGAGGGGCCAGGAACAAATGATGGAGACAGTAGAGTCACAGTGTGTGAAATGTTTGTACTCAGTTTTGTGGAATATGAAGTAGGGAGCTATCACTTCTATCTGGGAGACAAGAATCAGGAATGGATGCTTGGAAGAAGCAGCTGGTAATCTAGGTCCTAGAACTAAATCATTTTCTCAGGTTTGGAAGGAGAGTCAGCAGTAAAGATATTCTTTCCTGGCCCAAAAGTAGTGTGAGCCAAGGTGAAGTACCATACAGCCTGTGAGCTGTTGGATTAGTTGGAGTTGTGCAGGACTGGCCCAGGCCAGTGAAGGCCCTGGAGGATTTTAGGTGGAGAGATGAGTCAGATTTGCTGTTAGGAAGACTACCTCAGGCTGTCTTTTAAAGAATTAATTGATTGAAGAGTTAGATACTGGAAATGGGATGGAAGCTTTACAGTATTAAGGCTAGAATCTGAGCTAGATCAGTGGTATGGGGGGTGGTGAGGTGGAAGGAAGACTCTACTGTCACCTTGGTGTTTCCTTCATTTGTCTTCTCCACAGAGTTCCAAAAGATCCCAGGTGGCCACCCTGTCCAAACGGAAAAAGCCCAGTCCAGGCCAGCAAGTCCTGGAGAGTTTCTTTCGGCCCCACGTCCCCACTGATGCACCCAGTCTCAACACTGCAGCCCAGTGATGCCTTTGGAATCCTCCGCCCCACTGAGAATCCTGTTTAATAAAATGCTTATTTTTGTAGTCATTCTGGAGGCTTCCCACCCTCTCCTGAGCCCCTTCATTTCTCACCTCTGAGGGACCCAGAAAGTGGTAGAGCTCTGTTTGATGCTGACTTCTGTTGAGCTCCTAGCCAGCCCTGGGCATATGGAGGAGGCGGGTGTTCTGTCCTCCTCCAACCCCAGAGAGGGAGAAGGCAGCTGCAGGGAGCCCCTGCCAGTGGCTTATATCCAGCACTCTCCGGCCAGGTCTCTGATTGGAGCTGAGTTATCACCCTAGAGCAGGTGGTTGGGCTTAGCCCTGACTCAGCCCCTCCTTCCTGCAGTGGCTTCTCCCTAGGGAGTAGGGAAGCACAGAGGAGAATTTATTTTGCCTTAGACTCCTGTGCTCAGTGACTCTGGCAACCCCATGGACTGTAGCCCATCAGGCTCCTCTTTCCATGGAATTTTCTAGGCAGAAATGCTGGAGTGAGTTGCCATTTAGATCATTTGTTCAGGGATACATTATATATGGAGTGAAACTGCAGAAAAACAGTTTTATAATCATAATGTTGGAGGTGTGGTGGAGAGAAATGAGGTCAGAAAGACATGAGGATTCAGAAATACTGGTTATGTTTTATTTCCTAATCATATAATTCTCCTATTCTTTACGCTTTCTATATATATTAGGTAGAGACAATATGAGAAATATTTCACAGTTTAAAAAATCCCACCTTTCTGGACCCCTGTGAGAGTTTCAACTTCTAGCAGGTACTGATGAGATGGAAGCCCCTAAAGACAAAAGCATTTATTCCAGGCCTCCGTGAATGTCCCTCAGTTCCAGCAGGCCCTATGCCGAACTTTCCAATGCTCCGGGACAGCCAGCCGCATCCAGCTTGGGCCCTTTGCAGCTTCTTGGACCCTGGCAGCTTGCTCCTGCACAGACTGCCACAGGGCCCGAATGTTGCCCTGGCCAAAGCCAGTGGCTCCCTGTCTCTGGATCAGCTCCAGGAAGAAAGTGTCCTCCACAAACAGGGACTTGGTGAAGACCTGAAGCAGAAACTCGCCTCTGTCACCATCTAACAAGACTCCCTGTCGGGCCAGCAGGTTAGGCTCCTGCCCTGCAGCCAGGATCTGCTCCTCCTTGCCTGGCTGCTGGTAGTAGGCCTTAGGAGGAGTCAGAAGCTGACCCCCAGCCCCTGCCACACCTTCAGTGGCTTCCTTGATACTGGGTGTGTACAACCCCACGTGCTGCAATCCAGGTCCCTTGTTTCGGGCCAGAAACTGCTCCACCTGGTCCTGTCCGCTGGTGGCCCTTGGCAGGGACTCTGCCAGCACAAGAGTGGGGACAGCACTGCCGACAGGGCCCTGCAGGGCGGTGAGCCTTAGCCCGCCAAGCCCAGACCCTGCTGCCACCTCCAGGCCCAGCTCTGGATCCTCACCTGGGCTGAGTGGCAGGTGGCGGAAGCCTAGACAGTCGTGGAACCAGTGCATCAGTTTTGGGGAGCTGCTGGGGTTGCAGGCCAAGGTCAGGTGATCCACATGGCTGAACCAGCCGGGGCCGGGTGCAGAGGGCACAGGACTAAAGCCAGGCAGGAAGGGCCCACTGAAGCCAGTGAGCTCCAGCAGAGTCAGGCTGAGGTTGCCTGCTGGCGAGCTGACCACGGCATAGGTGGCAGCGCCCTGCTCATCGCGCACGCTGACAGGGGGCACCGGCACGCTGCAGCCCAGCGCTGTCAGCGCCCGGGCAGCAGCACCCGCGTCGGCCACGTCGAAGCACAGGTTTGTGGCGCTGGGTATCCCATGATGCGGGTCCAGGCCATACAGCGGCTCTCTGGGGCCCGCGCCCTCATTCACCAAAAAGACAGCGTCGCCGCTGCGTAGAGCCAGTTGCCTCCAGCCGTCTGCTTCCCGCACTGCCAAAGGCTGAAAGCAAAGAGGCGCTGCAGATCCCGGGCGAGGGGTAGCCCCGCCGGCACGTAGAAGGCGATATGACACAGACGGCGGACGGGCGCGGCCATAGCGGTCTGGATGGCGACCCTGGCCTGTCCTTCCCCTGGGGACGCTCACTTGTTCAGGACTCCGAGACGCTCAGTCTTGTCGTCGGAAGCCGGTGGAGTCCAGTTTTGCCGGCAGAGCACCTTCCTCGATCTTTTTCTGGCAGAGGCTGCAGACGGACCCCCTTGGGGGCTTGCAGTTCCTGCTGCCGAGCTACCGCAAACGAGCTGCCTGGGGACCACCTAGTCTGAGCTGCGGCTTTTGAGAACCACGTGGAGGCACGGCAGGGAAGGGGCGGGAGAAGGGGCGGAGCCAGTGACTCTGCCATACTCCACTTTCTGCTCAGCCTGTGTCGCAGATGGTAACCCGGGGACACAGGACTGCCCCCTCCCACGGCCTCTGGCTGGGCCTCACCCTTGAGCACTGACCTTCCCATGGCCTCTGTCTGGGCCACACACCCTTGGGCACTGATTCTCCCTTCCCCCAACTCTCAAGATCACAATAGCTGCCTTCACTAGATTCCAGGCATTGGGCTCCCATTCATGTCCCAACCTCAGAGAAAAGGGAATCAGCTCTAGTTGGGGGAAAAGCCCGGATTTTCTCCCTACAAAGACGGAATTTCTTAGCAATTTTACTGCTTTAGCTTAAAATATTTGGAGAATTTTGCTTTTAAGTCCTAATGTTCCTAAAACTTAAAATGCTTTAAGTTACAAGTTTTCACTCTTTCTCCAAAATAGTGCAGAGAAATTTATGTTATAGGAAGATAGACCATTTATATAGCTCCTAATGTAGCCACGCATTCCAGGAAACAAACTCACTTAGAAGGACAATGCAGATAGTGGAGTACAGTTTATTACACGGGCAGCCCCAAGGCAGAGTCTCCTCTAAGCCAAGGACTCCGACCAGCATTTGTGAAAATCTTTTATACCCCATGTGTATGTGTCTGAACCCACCACTCCAAATTCCTTGAGACTTACATAAACCAAGGAAAATACAATCCCAGTAACCCCATCATTCACGTGCTATGTGCTCACGTGCTCAGACAGTTAAACAATTAGCCAATAATCAATAAACCCAAGGTTACACTCTGATTGATACAGAAAAATTTATGGCCTGGATGGAGGAAGGGGTGATTAGTGTATGTTTTCTCTTAGGCGATGAGTAACCTAGATACGATCTTCAAGGTTCCCCTGTCTGGAGGGGGTCTTATCCTTCTGTTGTTGTTTCCATAGGCACTAAACACAGAGTTCAGAATTCATTGGAAAGGTGGCTGAGCATGATCAGCATGACCAGGCCTAAGATGGAGTCCAGGCCCTATGAATTCCTTCATTACATGCATCTATCTTTTGGGAAATCTCTCAGTTGTACCTCTTTTTTCAACCCCACTTCTCCCTTAATATGGTTTACCCTCCTTGTCCTAAACAAGATTTAGAGGGAAAAACAAAAAACAGTGGCTCAGGATCTGAAAGGAACAGCTGCATGGGTGTCCTTTCTCACCCTCCTGACTCTGTTGAAAGAAAAGTGAAAGTCACTCAGTTGCTCCAATTCTGAGATCCCATGGAATAGTCCATAGAATTCTCCAGGCCAGAATATTGGAGTGGGTAACTGTTCCCTTCTCCAGGGAATCTTCCCAACCCAGGGATCGAACCCAGGTCTCCCAAATTGCAAGTAGATTCTTTACCAGCCAAACCACCAGGAAAGCCTTAGGATTGAACAAGCCCTCCCTGCTGTTTGCAGTTTCTTGATTGGGTACTGGGCCAGAGAAGCTTAGTGGGGGCACTTCTGGTCTTGTCATTCAGAACAGTGTGAGATCCCTGGGTTGAGGAAATTAGGAGTCTTTTGGAACTTCACCGGTAGCTCTTGAAGGGATTGGAAGGGCATTCCAAGAAGGGCAAATGGCATAAGCAAAAGCTCATGAGGAGTGTGAGACAAGCCCTCAGAGGACCCATGGAGCATAAGGTTAGGGAGATAGTGGTACAGATGCTATGGTCTGAGGCATTGTAAAAGAGATTCCTTTATCAGGCAGCCTGGTGTGACAACTCATTATTGAGTTTCATCGGCAAGAGGAATAAGGATGCAACAATGAGACAGGGCTTAGCAAAAGGCCTGGCTGAGTGTTCAGGCCTACAGTCAGTAAGTCAGTACCTGGAAGCTGGTCATTAGTGGTGAAAGGCACTTTGTGCTACTCCGCACACCAGTGAGTTTGAGAACATGGGCTCCAGAAGCCATTAAGACCTGGTATTAAAATTCACCTCCAGTTCTGACTAGCACCTGTATAACTTTGGGCAAGTTGCTTAACCTCTCTGAGCCTTAGTTTCTTCATCTGTAAAAACAGGAATAATAATAGTACCTAGTTCATGGGATTGTTATGATTAAAAGAAGTAGTATATGGTATAATATATGGATGAAGCACAAGCTGGAATCAAGATTGCCAGGATAAATATTAATAACCTCAGATATGGAGATGACACCACTCTTACGCCAGAAAGTGAAGAACTAAAGAGCCTCTTGATGAAAGTGAAAGTGAAGAGGGAAAAAGTTGGCTTAAAGCTCAACATTCAGAAAACTAAGATCATGGCATCCAGTCCCATTACTTCATGGCAGATAGATGGGGAAACAGTGGAAACAGTGGATGACTTTATTTTTCTGGGCTCCAAAATCACTGCAGATGGTGATTGCAGCCATGAAATTAAAAGACGCTTGCTCCTTGGAAGGAAAGTTATGACCAAACTAGTTCAGTTCAGTTCAGTTCAGTTCAGTTCAGTCGCTCAGTCGTGTCTGACTCTTTGTCATCCCATGAATTGCAGCACGCCAGGCCTCCCTGTCCATCACCAACTCCCGGAGTTCACTCAGACTTGCGTCCATCGAGTCAATTATGCCATCCAGCCATCTCATCCTCTGTCGTTCCCTTCTTCTCCTGCACCCAATCCCTCCCAGCATCAAAGTCTTTTCCAATGAGTCGACTCTTCGCATGAGGTGGCCAAGTACTGGAGTTTCAGCTTTAGCATCATTTCTTCCAAAGAAATCCCAGGGTTGATCTCCTTCAGAATGGACTGGTTGGATCTCCTTGCAGTCTAAGGGAATCACAAAAGTCTTCTCCAACACCACAATTCAAAAGCATCAATTCTTCGGCGCTCAGCCTTCTTCACAGCCCAACTCTCACATCCATACATGACCATAGGAAAAACCATAGCCTTGACTAGACGGATCTTAGTTGGCAAAGTAATGTCTCTGCTTTTGAATATACTATCTAGGTTGGTCATAACTTTTCTTCCAAGGAGTAAGCATCTTTTAATTTCATGGCTGCAATCAACATCTGCAGTGATTTTGGAGCCCCCAGAAATAAAGTCTGACACTGTTTCCACTGTTTCTCCATCTATTTCCCATGAAGTGATGGGACCGGATGCCGTGATCTTCGTTTTCTGAATGTTGAGCTTTAATCCAACTTTTTCACTCTCCTGGTTGGTCGTAACTTTTCACCCAAGGAGTAAGTGTCTTTTAATTTCATGGATGCATCACCATCTGCAGTGATTTTGGAACCCCCAAAATAAAGTCTGCCACTGTTTCCACTGTTTCCCCATCTATTTCCCATGAAGTGATGGGACTGGATTCCATGATCTTCATTTTCTGAATGTTGAGCTTTAAGCCAACTTTTCCACTCTCCTCTTTCACTTTCATCAAGAGGCTTTTTAGTTCCTCTTCACTTTCTGCCATAAGGGTGGTGTCATCTGCATGTCTGAGGTTATTGATATTTCTCCCGGCAATCTTGATTCCAGCTTGTGTTTCTTCCAGTCCAGCGTTTCTCATGATGTACTCTGCATAGAAGTTAAATAAGCAGGGTGACAATATACAGCCTTGACATACTCCTTTTCCTATTTGGAACCAGTGTGTTGTTCCATGTCCAGTTCTAACTGTTGCTTCCTGATCTGCATACAGATTTCTCAAGAGGCAGGTCAGGTGGTCTAGTATTCCTATCTCTTTCAAAATTGTCCACAGTTTATTGTGATCCACACAGTCAAAGGTTTTGGCATAGTCAATAAAGCAGAAATAGATATTTTTCTGGAACTCTCTTGCTTTTTCCAGATGAGACAGTTACAAGTTTAAAATTCAGCTCTGCCACTTACAATTGGTGCAGGCTTTCTAAAGACTTGTCTTACTCATTTCTAGCATTGAAATATAGGACTTTTTCACAGATGATAGGATATAGAATGTGTGTAATTGTTGACATCAGACCTGGCATCAACAGCCAATGAATGTTCACTATAACTGTCATAACCATCATTATGGTTCTCATCCATCCATATCGCAACATCACACATAAGTGCCAATTACCTGGGTAAGTTGAAATACAGGAGTTAAAATAATCAATAGCTACTTTAAACTTTAGTGTGGGTGAAAGTCACTAGGAATCTGAACAATACACAGATCCATCTTCAATTCTCACAGTACCCAGCCAATGGCCATGCTACAAATGGCCATCAGACCACACACGGAGCAGCAAGAGTTTAGACCTTTGTCATCATAGAGAATCATTCTAGATGTAAAGAAAAGTAACTCTAAGATGAGGGGAGTTGATTTTTATTGCGTGCAGGTATTATGTTAGTAATAATAAGGCCATCAATTCTGAAGATAGCTTTATCCAATTTACACCAGGACACATAAGAGCTAACACTGAAGTTAGGAATTATTTCTCTGGCATAGTGAGAGTAGGGGAAAGAGTAGTGAAATTCAGGGGAAGTCACATGGATTTTAGGAAAAATAAGCTGAGAAGGCACAATCACAGCACTCTTGGGCCATGTATTATCTCTAGAGCCTGACTTTTCTGATCTGTGATTAGTGATGCCTTTGTGATACTTCAGTGAGATAATGGCTCTGAAAGGTATCAGCACAAATCCTCAAAGTAGAGTGACAAAGGATGAGGTCATCGGATAGCATCATCAATTCAATGGACATGAACTTGGGCAAACTCTGGGAGATGGGGAGGGACGGGAAAGCCTGGCATGCTGCAATCCATGGGGTTGCGGAGAGTCAGGCATGACTTAGTGACTGAAGAACAAACGGACTTAGGTAACGAATGTTATTAATTGCTTCCATCCCTGTTACCTTGGTGTGTGCTTGTGTGCTCAGTCATGTCTGACTATGATATGTGTGTACATGTGTGTATTATCTTGGTGTAAAAATACAGCTTCAGGTTTTGATTACTTATGTATTTTATACAGGAAAAAGCCTATTGTCATTGTTAAAATTGTGGACTTTGAAGTCCAAGAGATCTGAGTTAGTATCCCTGTTTCATTGCTTTCTGCATATGCGACTTTGAGCAATTTAATTAATATAACTATGGCATAGTTTTAGTTACAAAAAAGTATATGAATCAATTTATGCAGGTAATTTATACACACAAAATTTAAATAAATGCTAAATATTAGTTTATTAACTCTTCTTCCATGAAATATATCCTCATATTACTAAGAATCTGTTCTGATAACATATCTGTCAAATAACATACCACAAATGGCTATAGAATGCACAGTAATTTACTTAAACATCAGCTTATAAAAAGCTTTGCAAGTTATTTAGCTCAAAATATTTCATTGTTTTAAATTCATTCTGAAATTATTTTCATGGTGTTTTTCCTCTTTTATTTTTGGTTGCCTATCCTTGACTTTTGTTCATTTTTATCACTGTTAAAATTTTATCATAATGTAAAGAGTCAACTCATTGGAAAAAATCATGATGCTGGGTAAGACTGAGGGCAGGAAGAGAAGGGGACGACAGAGGACAAGATGATTGGAGGCATCAAGACTCAAAGGACATGAGTTTGAGCAAACTCCAGGAAATGGTGAAGGACCTGGAAGCCTGGCCTGCTACAGTCCATGGGGTCACAAAGAGTCAGAAATGACTTAGAGACTCAACAACATCATCATATTTTTTTAAATTCATTTCTTTCTTGTTAGTACAAAACTTTATATGGCACAGGATATAAAAATAATCTACAATAAAAGTATTTAAATGTTTTACCTAAAACTCATCCTTTTTGGTTAAGGCTTATATACCTAGAAGCCCCCTTCTCTTAAGGTAATTTTTCCTCTAAATATCAGTAAGCTCTCATGCAAAAGGCATCTAGTGGAATCTCCAAACATGTCTATAAATAATAGTTATTTTCTGTCCCTTGTGGAAGACAGTATAGTTTATATCATTCAGAAAGAGTTGAATAGAGGCATGTGTGGACCAGAAATAACATTCTGAATAACAATCACTTTATTATTAAAGAATGTCCTGTTAATTATATTTATCCACAAATATTCATATTTAGGTGAAGTATCATATATCTATATAAACACATAGTATTTTCATCCCTTAAAACAAAGAAATATATGATTTCCATGAGAAAAAAGCATATTTATGTTTCTAATTCACACATATGTGCAGTGTCCTACCAAAACAAAGTCAATCATTTAAATATAGTGCACTAGGTTGGCATGTTTTCAACACAGCAAAGGCAAAAACAACAGCCATTGCTGGTGGCCTATTCCCTTTTTATTCAATAAAAAATTTTTTTTTTCCTTTCCAAAGCTTTTGACTGATGAAAACTCAGTCCATGGGGTCACAAAGAGTCAGAAATGACTTAGAGACTCAACAACATCATCATATTTTTTTAAATTCATTTCTTTCTTGTTAGTACAAAACTTTATATGGCACAGGATATAAAAATAATCTACAATAAAAGTATTTAAATGTTTTACCTAAAACTCATCCTTTTTGGTTAAGGCTTATATACCTAGAAGCCCCCTTCTCTTAAGGTAATTTTTCCTCTAAATATCAGTAAGCTCTCATGCAAAAGGCATCTAGTGGAATCTCCAAACATGTCTATAAATAATAGTTATTTTCTGTCCCTTGTGGAAGACAGTATAGTTTATATCATTCAGAAAGAGTTGAATAGAGGCATGCGTGGACCAGAAATAACATTCTGAATAACAATCACTTTATTATTAAAGAATGTCCTGTTAATTATATTTATCCACAAATATTCATATTTAGGTGAAGTATCATATATCTATATAAACACATAGTATTTTCATCCCTTAAAACAAAGAAATATATGATTTCCATGAGAAAAAAGCATATTTATGTTTCTAATTCACACATATGTGCAGTGTCCTACCAAAACAAAGTCAATCATTTAAATATAGTGCACTAGGTTGGCATGTTTTCAACACAGCAAAGGCAAAAACAACAGCCATTGCTGGTGGCCTATTCCCTTTTTATTCAATAAAAAATTTTTTTTTTCCTTTCCAAAGCTTTTGACTGATGAAAACACTTCAAGAAATTGTTAAGAAAAGAGAGAATAACAGAAGAGAATTACAAACAAAGAACAGGAAATTGCTATTATGACAAAAGAAACAAATGAAGTAGAATTTTGGCCAAATTGGAAGTCTGTAATAAATATAAAAGAAAAATTATATGTCACAGTGGAAATAAAACAAAGTAAGAACTCAAAAGAAATAAATGCCTCAGTCGACTTTTCTTTTCCCTATCCATGCGACAGAACACTGTGTTCATTCCCTCTGCTTACGCATGCCCACTCCAGTGGAATAGAGGCGGTCTACGTGTGCCTGCGTGACTTTTGTGTCTCCATGGACTGACTGCAGCCTGCTAAGCTCCTCTGTCCATGGCATTTCCCAGGAAAGGGTGCTGGAGAGGGGTGCCATGCTCTCCTCTGGGGGATCTTCCCCATCCAGAGATGGAATCTGAGTCTCTTTAGTCTCCTGCATTGGTAGGCATTTTGTTTTCGTTTTTCCACCAGGAAAGCAACTGGAAAGCCCATGGTCATGAATAAAACCAGGAATTCCTGCTGTTCACATTTCCTAGTGAGTCTCTGGAAGGTTCGCTAACTCTTTCAGGGCATCAAAGCTTTAACTACATAAATCTCCAATGCATTTTTTTTCAGAACCTTATATTCCATTTTATGGTTATCCATTGGGGCACACTGATTTTGTGGTAGTGAATCAGAAACGTCACACAGACAAACCTCTGCATTTGGAATTTGAGGATCTGAAATTTAGATATGATTAGACCATTTATTCTGGCCACCTGATGTGAGGAACTGACTTATTGAAAAAGTCCCTGATGTTGGGAAAGATTGAGGGCAAGAGGAGAAGGGGGTGATAGAGGATGAGGTAAGTGGATGGCATTACTGACTCAATGGACATGAATCTGAGCCAACTCCAAGAGACAGTGAAGCACAGGAAGCCTGGCGTGCTGCAGTTCATGCCCCCCCCCCCGCCCCCAAGAGTCAGACATGACTGAGAAACTGAACAGCAACAATACCATCTACTGGGCTTCCCTGGTGGCACATAAAGGAAAGAAGCTGCCTTCTAATACAGGAGAGGTAAGAGATGCGGGTTTGATCCCTGACTGGGGAAGATTCCCTGGTGAAGGGAAGCTACCCATTCCAGTATTCTTGCCTTGAGGATTCCATGGACAGAGGAGCCTGGCAGCCACAGTCCATGGGGTCACCAGGACATGACTCAGTGACTAACACACACACAAGAAACCAGCTACTAATTGTGGGACTCTAAGAAATTTCTTCAGTTCTTTAAAAGGTCAATTTCCTGAATTTTATAGACTAAGGAAAAATTACCTACTCTTGGTGACTAAAAGG
Organism: Madoqua kirkii; assembly: GCA_006408675.1. NCBI lineage: Eukaryota > Metazoa > Chordata > Mammalia > Artiodactyla > Bovidae > Madoqua > Madoqua kirkii. Next base: position 80,056 of record SJYC01130191.1, on the reverse strand, counting down.
TCTAAATAAAATAATGCATGATGACATTCTATTTTTAATATAAATTTCTTTATGAGTTTTATGATCAACATTTAAATTATATATGTATAATATATATGCATGCCTTACAATTGTCTGGATTACATTGAATTTAACCCACTTTTAGCTATTGATCACCCTGTGACCCACTAAACAAGCTAGGTATATAGATTCTACAGTTTAGATTGCAACCTCAAAGGCATACATCCTGAATTTAGAGTCTATTAGGTCATAGAGTTTATTAGAGCACTTGCCTTCTATAGAATATTTGAATCTATGAGTAAATGAAATCTTTTGCAGGGACTGAGAGAAAAATGTACCTGCTTGCTTACAAATCAATACAAATATTCAACTTGTTTATGAGCTATTCTTACCTCCCCCCCGATCTAGAAATGTATTCTCATATCACTTACAACTAAAATATTATATGATGGTAATTAACAATTTTAAAACAGAATTCTTATTGACACTTTATATAGCTGAAAGAGAAAAATAACCAGGGAAGAACAAAAAATATCATTCAATGCCTTTAAACAAAATGTTCAATGATTAAACCAAATTTTAAAAACTTTACCTAGAAATTTAGAACTTACGTGGGAAAAAATCTTGATAACTTGGGAGTACTGGGAAATAAGTAGAAATTAATAAATTTAGGGTTAGTCTCACATAATCTCTCAGATTGATAAAAATAGGATGTTTCTTTCTGTTAAAAACTATCCTAGGTATAGATTCAATGCAATCCCTATCAAGCTACCAACGGTATTTTTCACAGAGCTAGAACAAATAATTTCACAATTTGTATGGAAATACAAAAGAAAACCTCGAATAGCCAAAGCAATCTTGAGAAGGAAGAATGGAACTGGAGGAATCAACCTGCTAGTTCTAACTGTTGCTTGCTGACCTGCATAGAGATTTCTCAAGAGACAGGTCAGGTGGTCTGGTACTCCCATCTCTTTCAGAATTTTCCACAGTTTGCTATGATCCACACAGTCAAAGGCTTTGGCATAGTCAATGAAACAGAAATAGATGTTTCTCTGGTACTCTCTTGCTTTTTAGATGATCTAGTGGATGTTGGCAATTTGATCTCTGGTTCTTCTCCTTTTCTAAAACCAGCTTGAACAGCTCAAAGTTCACAGTTCACATACTGTTGAAGCCTGGCTTGGAGAATTTTGAGCATTACTTTGCTAGCGTGTGAGATGAGTGCAACTGTGCGGTAGTTTGAGCATTCTTTGGCATTGCCTTTCTTTGGGATTGGAATGAAAACTGACCTTTTCTAGTCCTGTGGCCACTGCTGAGTCTTCCAAATTTGCTGGCATATAAAAAGCAGAGACATTACTTTGCCAACAAATGTCCATCTAGTCAAGGCTATGGTTTTTCCAGTGGTCATGTATGGATGTGAGAGTTGGACTATAGAGAAAGCTGAGTGCTGAAGAACTGATGCTTTTGAACTGTGGTGTTGGAGAAGACTCTTGAGAGTCCCTTGGACTTCAAGGAGATCCAACCAGTCCATCCTAAAGGAGATCAGTCCTGAGTGGTCATTGGAAGGACTGATGTTGAAGCTCAAACTCCAATACTTTGGCCACCTGATGCAATGAGCTGACTCTGGAATAGACCCTGATGCTGGGAAAGACTGAGGGCAAGAGAAGAGGACGACAGAGGAAAAAATGGTTGGATGGCATCACCGACTCCATGGACATGGGTTTGGGTGAACTCCCGGAGTTGGTGATGGACAGGGAGGCCTGGCGTGCTGCGGTTCATGGGATCGCAAAGAGTCGGACACGACTGAGCGACTGAACTAAGAGACTGACTGGGGCTACTGATGCTGAGGGTGGTGACCTGAGCAAACTGGCCTGTAGTACCTGACGGCGCGTGGTCCGAGGTGAGGTGGTGACGCCAGGCCTAACACATCTGAAGTCCACAACGACAAGGTCAGAAGAGGTTGAGGTGGGGGTGTGGAGGGACAAGAGGTCGATTTCGTGGAGCGCTCAGTCTAGGAAACCGGTTACCAGAGGTGCCCTCCTCCTTAGAGGAAATTCGGTTCCTCAGCAGCTTCCAGCTCTTTCCCCCACTGCTTCCCCTCCCACTTTTCGCCCTTTCCACAAGAGAGCTCTCACAGTTCAAGCCCCTCCCGCCCCTGTCCTCCCCCGCCCCCCGCCCCGCCCTTCTCCCCCACCCCGCCCTTCCTTGACCGTGCCCGACTCCGCCCTTCCGGGAGCTGGCTCCTCCCAAGCTCCGGACGTATTCGCTTTCTGGGAAACGCGCTCTGGGAAGGTCCCGCCTTTCAGGCCGCGCCTCTTCCGGGCTTCCACCCTGTCAAGGAGGCTCCCTGTGTAGCTCCCTCCTTTCTGGCTTTGCCCTCACCTTTCTTCCACACGATTCCGTTCTCCTTGAGTCCCTGACTTTTTATAAGGAGTGACCTGGAAGACCTTAAAAAAGGTGACTTTGTGCGTGTGTTTGTGTGTGGTAAAATACACATAATATTTACCATGTTCCATTTTTAAGGTACAGTTCAATGGCATTGAGTACATTCGTGTTGTGCAACCAGCACCTCTTCCAAGTACAGGACCCGTTTCCCACAGCTGAAGCACTAACCATTAGATAATTCTCCACTCGCCCCTCCCCCCAGCCGCTGGCAACCACTATTCTATTTTAATGTCTCTTATAATTTTGACTACTCATGTAAGTGAAATTGGGCAGTGTGTGTTTGGTCTATTTCATTTAGCATGATGCCTGTAAGTTTCATCCATGTTGTAACATGTCAGAATTCCGAGTTGGTGACTTTTTAATTAATTCTTGAAGGAAGTGTGGGGGCAAGAGGAACAAACATAAAGGTTCAGAGGCAGGAATGGGGTTGGTGTGCTGGAGCAAAGGACCAGTGAAGCTGGAAGAAGATAGGGAGGAGGGGTAATAGTGGCTTTTAGCCTGTTAGGACTTTGGCTTTTTTACTCTGAGTAAGATGGGCTTCTGTGGTGGCTCAGATGGTAAAGAATCTGCTTGCAATGTGGGAGACACAGTTTCGATCCCTGGGTAGGGAAGATGCCCTGGAGAAGGGAATGGCTACCCACTCTAGCATTCTTGCCTGGAGAATCCCATGAACAGAGAGAAGCCTGGTGGGCTACAGGCCCGTAGAGTCTCAGAGAGTCTGACAGTGTGTGACTAACACTCACTTAAAAAAAACAAAACACTTTTACTTTCTAACAAGATAGGAAGCCATTGGAGGTTTTACGATGAAGGCTGACACATATCAGACTGCATTTTCATTGAACCTAGCGGGCTGCTGAGTTGATGATAGGCTGGAGGGGTGCCAGGGCAGACTGGGGAGGCCAGTGAAGAAACTGTTGCTTCTAACATTGTCTGGAGGTCTAGGGAAGGCTTCCAGAGATCAGATTTTTAAGTAGGAATTGACAAGATGAGGGGTAACATTATGTGTTGGAAGTTGGGAGTGAAGTGCTCCAGGTGGAGGACACAGCTTATACAAAGGCTTGGGAGGTGAGAGCAAGTGTAGTTGATTGACAGTTGTTAGTACAGTTGACCCTTGAACAACATGAGTTTGAACTTATATGCAGGTCCACTCATATGCAGGGTTTTTTCAGTAAAGCCACTATTACCCCTCCTCCCTATCTTCTTCCAGCTTCACTGGTCCTTTGCTCCAGCACACCAACCCCATTCCTGCCTCTGAACCTTTATGTTTGTTCCTCTTACCCCCACACTTCCTTCAAGAATTAATTAAAACCCCAATGGGCTGCCGTCTTTGGGGTCGCACAGAGTCGGAAATGACCGGAGTGACTTAGCAGCAGCAGCAGTCACTGTCTGCCATGATTTTGGAGCCCAGGAAAGTAATATCTGCCACTGTTTCCATTTTCCCCCCATCTGTTTGCCATGAAGTGATGGGATCAGATGCCGCGATCTTAGTTTTTTGAACACTGAATTTTAAACCACCTTTTGCACTGTTCTCTTTCACCTTCATCAAGAGGCTCTTTAGTTCCTCTTTACTTTCTGCCTTTAGGGTGATATCATCTGCATATCTGAGGGTGATCTTGATTTCAATGTGTGAGTCATCCAACCCAGCATTTCCTATGATGTACTCTGCATATAAGTTAAATAAGCAAAGTGACAAGATACAGTCTTGACATACCCTTTTCCCAATTTGGAACCAGTCTGTTGTTCCATGTCCAGTTCTAACTGTTGCTTCTTGTCCTGCATACAGGTTTCTCAGGAGGCAGGTAAGGTGGTCTGTCTGGTATTCCCATCTCTTTAAGAATTTCCCCCAGTCTGTTGTGATCCACTCAGTCAAAGGCTTTAGCATAGTCAGTGAAGCAGAAGTGGATGTTTTCTGGAATTCTCTCACTTTTTCCATGATCCAACGGATGTTGGCAATTTGATCTCTGGTTTCTCTGCCTTTTCTAAATTCAGCTTGTACATCTGGACATTCTCGATTCATGTACTATTGAAACCTAGCTTGAAGGATTTCAAGCATTACCTTGCTAACACGTGAAATGAGCAGAATTGTGCGGTTTAAACATTCTTTGGAATTGCCTTTCTTTGGGATTGGAATGAAAACTGGCCTTTTCCAGTCCTGTGGCCACTGCTGAGTTTTCCAAATTTGCTGCCATATAGTGTACAGCACTTCAACAGCATCATTGTTTAGGATTTGAAATAGCTCAACTAGAATTCCATCACCTCCACTAGCTTTATTCATAGTAGTGCTTCCTAAGGCCCACTTGACTTCACACTCCAGGATATCTGGCTCTAGGTGAGTGATTATTACACCATCATGGTTATATGAGTCATTAAGACCTTTCTGGGTAAAGGTCTTCTGTGTATTCTTGCCACCTCTGCTTAATCTCTTCTGCTTCTGTTAGGTCCTTACCATTTCTTTGCTTTATTGTGCCTGTCTTTGCCTGAAATGTTTCCTTGGTATATTTTCTTGAAGAGTTTTCTAGTCTTTCCCATTCTTTTGTTTTCCTCTATTTCTTTGCATTGTTTACTTAAGAAGACTTTCTTTCCTTGCTATTCTTTGGAATTCTACATTCAGTTGAGTATATCTTTTGCTTTCTTCTTTGCTTTCCCTTTTTCTTCTCAGCTATTTGTAAGGCCTCCTCAGACAATCATTTTGCCTTCTTGCATTTCTTTTTCTTTGTGATGGTTTTGGCATCATGCTATACATACTATATATAAATACATACTGTATTAGTATATCATCCATGGTATGTTGAATCTGAGGATGTGGAACAGCAGATATGGGGTGCTGACTATAAAGTTATATGCAGATTTTACAGGGATTTCCAACTGTGCAGAGATTGTCACCCTAACCCTATCTGTTCCTTCACCACCTGTGTTGTTCATGCATGCATGCTGTCGCTTCAGCTGTGTCCAACTCTGTGTGACGCAATGGACTGTAGCTCTCCAGGCTCCTCTGTCTTTAGGATTCGCCAGGCAAGAATACTGGATTGGGTTGCCATGCCCCACCCAGGAATCTTCCCGACCCAGAGATCGAACCCGTGACTCTTGTGTCTCCTGAATTGTCAGGCAGCCTCTTTACTACTAGTGCCAGCTGGGAAGCCCTGTGTTGCTCAGGGGTCAACTAATTAAACCCCTAGATTGGGAGCTTCCTGGGAGGGTGGGAATGGCGGAATGTGTTTTCATTTCCATAGCCCTAGGGCCAGGCTCTGAAGACCTGCTGGACTAACCAGGGCACTGGATCCCACCAACACTCACATCATCAGTGATACTGATATGATACTGGCAATCCATTCCAGCATTCTTGCTTTGAGAATCCCATGGACAGAGGAGCCTGGTGGGCTACAGTCCATAGGGTCACACACAGTTGGACACGACTGAGGCTACTTAGCATGCATGCCTGAACAACACAGGTGGTGAAGAAAAGGATAGAGTTGGGGTGACAATCCCTGTCCAGTTGGAAATCCCTGTAAAATCAGTGAATTGCTTTACTTATTTTCCTCTCTCTCCTATATATCTTTACTCTTTCCCTCTTAAGAGATCAATAGTTCTCTCTCATCTAGAATCTTCCATTCTGTAGTCAGATTTGTCATCTATTTTGCCACTGCACCCCCCCCCTGCCAACTGCTCTGTCTCTCATCTTAAAAAAAAGAACCCAAACTGTCCCTTTCTCTTCTATCCTGCTTACTTCTACAACTGTTATTGTATAATTCTCCTCCCTTTCACAGTCAAACTTGTAAAAATAAGTTTTCTAAAAATAAAGTTGACTTACAGTATTGTGCTAGTTTCAGGTGTATAGCAGGGTGATTCAGTTGTATATATATATATGTTTTTTTTTCCCCCCAGATTATTTTCCCTCACCTGCCATCCTCTTCCCCTTTGGTAACCATAAGTTTGTTTTCTATGTCTGTGAGTCTGTTTCTGTCTTATAATTTTCAAGATTCCACATATAAGTGATATATAATATCTGTCTTTCTCTTCTAACTTACTTCACCTTGTGTGATATTCTCTAGGTTCATGAATGTTGCTGTAAATAGCAATATTTCATTCTTTTTATGGTTGACTAATATTCCATTGTGTATATATACATATATGTATACATATATATGCACACACACCACATTAACAAATTTATTTGGCTGCAGAGCATCTTAGTTGTGGAATGCAAGACCTTCCTTGCATCCTGAGGGATCTTTTGTTGAGGTGCATGGACTCTCTGGCTGTGGCACACAGGCTCCGGAGCATGCAGGCTCAGTGGTTGCACTGCCCAGGCTTAGTTGCTTTGTGGCATGTGGTATTTTTTGTTCCCCAACCAGGTATCGAACCCATGTCTCCTGCATGGCAGGGCAGATTTTTAACCCCTGACCACCAGAGAAGTCCCCTACATTATTATTATTTTTTTGATTTAACATTATTTCATGGAACTAACATATGCAAAGTAAAAAAATGAGAACAAAAAATGATTTTCCAAGTACTTTTTTCTTTCTAGTATTTCATTTATTTAAAAATATTTGTTATACTCATACTATATATGAGGAACTTTACTATCTGCTAAGAACACACACAAACACACACACTTGACATTGCCCCTACTTTTAATCTAATTATGGATAATGAATGTTTGTAATAAGAACAAAACCTTCTGTAACACACATTAACTCATTAAGCAAAAATACTATAATTTTGTCCACTGTAGATGTGGAGACTGAGGCAAAGAAGATTTAAATAATTTGCCAAGTCAGCAAATCAGACAGCTGGTAAGTGGAGAGGATGGAATTTCAGATTTAAAAAAAATTTTTTTAGTTTTTTTAGTCTCTTAATCAGTACAGTGCATTTTTCCTCTTGGGATTTTTGTTTACTTGTGTTTTGGCCATGCCTTATGGTTTGCAGAATCTTAGTTCCCCAAACAGGGATTGAACCCAGGCCCATGGCAGTGAAAGTGCCGTCTTAACCACTAGACTTCCAGGGAATTCCCTGGATGTATCTTTTTGAATTAGAGTTTTCATCTTTCCCTGATATCTGCCCAGGAGCGGAATCGCTGATTGCATGGTAACTCTATTTTTAGCCTTTTAGGGAACCCCCATACTGTTTTCTATGTTGACTGTACCAATTTACATTCCCAGCACCAATGTAGGAGTGTTCCCTTTTCTGCACACCTTCTCCAGCATTTATGATTTTTTGGATAATGGCCATTCTGACTGATGTGAGTTGGTACTTCACTGTAGTTTTGATTTGCATTTCTCTAATAATTAGCGGTGTTGAGCATCTTTTCATGTGCCTCCTGACCATGTGTATGTGTTCTTTGGAGAAATGTCTATTTAAGTCTGCTGCCCATTAAAAAACTAGCTATATCAATCATTATATAGATACATAAATTACATAAATTTTCGCTGTACATTGCTTGCAATAAGGATCCAAACATAAGAAAAACCATAAAATGAAAAGTAAAATTCTTACGCTGACTACTCTGCAGAAGTAGCCACTATGAAGAGTTTCTTATGTATCCATTTTAAGTATTTTCTATTCATTATACAAGCATTTATATGGCATACTTTTTTCCATCCAGTCTTAGGTATGTACCCATTTCAGTACATATCAATCTAACATGTTCTTTTTATTGGACATATAACATCCTGTTGCATGGATGTATTACAGCTAATTTAACCAGCCCCCTGTTGATGAATGTGTTAGTTGTATTTCACTTTAGCTGTCTATAAAATGCCACAGTAAACACCCTTTCTGTAAGTCATTATACGTGGGTAAAGTACATTTACAGTCTAACTTCTTGGAAGTAGAATTGTTGGGATAAAGACTATGTGTGTTTTAATTTTCATAAGTTCTGCCTAATTGCCATTCAAAAAAGTTGTACCTAATTACACTATCACATTCTTGAAGTTGCTAGCACATCCATCTGCCTGAAGTGCTAGGGCTGCAGGAGACAAAAGATTTGATCCTTGGGTCAGGAAGATCCCCTGGAGGAGGGCATGGCAACCACTCCAATATTCTTGCTTAGAGAATCCCATGGACGGGGAGCCTGGCAGACTGCAGTCCATGGGGTTACAAAGAGTTGGACATGGCTGAAGTGACATAGTACACACACTCTCACTGGTAACTTGTGATAGTTTAGCCAAATTAATTGAAAGAATTGGCTTCAGTTACTTTCTCCACCTCTTCACTTCCTGTTCACAGCACAATTCACTCTAACTTGACTTCTCTCCATCATTCCACTTTAAAACGATCTAAAGTTACTACTAATGATCTTCATGTTGTCCAGTCAACAATTTCCAGATCTCATCTCACTGCCTCTCAGAAATGTTTTATGGGGTTGACCACGTTTTTCTTTCTGAAACACTCTGGCCCTGTCTTTTATAATACTTTTTTATAATACTTGCCTGGTCTTCCTCTGCCCACTTGTAAAGGTTGGTGCTGCTCAAGGCTTCAGTTACCATCTGCAAGTGTATGACCCCCACATTATTTCCTTCTTCCTAACCTGGAGAAGACTCTTGAGAGTCCCATGGACTGCAAGGAGATCAAACCAGTCAATCCTAAAGTAAATCAACCCTGAAGACTCATTGGAAGGACTGATACTGAAGCTGAAGCTCCAATACTTTGGCCAGCTGATGTGAAGAACCAACTCATTGGAAAAGACCCCGATGCTGGGAAAGACTGAAGGCTAAAGGCGAAGGGGGCAGCAGAGGATGAGGTAGTATCACTGACCCAATGGACAGGAATTTGAGCAAACTCTGGGAAATGGTGGAGGACCAAGGAGACTGGTGTGCTGCAGTCCTTGGGGCTGTATAGTTGGACACGATTCAGTGACTGAACAACAACAAATCTTTATTCACATGCTTATTTGCCAGCTTGATGTGGATGTCCCATGGGTCCCTCAGATTCCATGTGTCCAACATCATCCTCCTTCTTGTGCTTCCATCGCAGCAGCTGTCCCACTGCTGTCCAGTGATCCTAGCCAGAAACCTGCAAGTCATTTTTGAACTTCGTTGTTCCTCGGCCCTCACCTCCAATCGATTACCATGTCACTGCCCATTTGTCTCCATAACAACTCTCAAACCATCATCTCTCATCATCTCCCTGCACCATCCAGGTCCAGACTGTGGACCATCTGGACACTGCAGTGATCTAACCGCCTCCCTGGCTTTAGACTTAATATTCTCCAAGCCAGAGTAAGCTTTGAAAAATGCAGGTTTGATTATGTTATTGCTGTTAAATTGGTAAGTTGTGTCTGACTCTTTTGTGACCCAATAGACTGTAGCCTGCCAGGCTCCTCTGTCCATAGGCTTTCCCAGGCAAGAATACTGGAGTGGGTTACCATTTCCTTCTGCAGGGGATATTCCCAACCAAAGGATTGAACCTGCAGCTTCTGCATTACAGGCATATTTTTCACCACTGAGCCACTGGGGAAGCCCTATTATGTTACAGTCCTGCTTAAAACCCTTTACTAAGTTCTGATTGCACTTAGGGCAAAGACCAAAAAAAAAAAAAAACAAACAAACCTGAAAGACAAAAATCTGACTTTTTTTTATAGGCCCTACTAACCCTCTCAACTGCTGTTGTCATCACTGACTCCCTCCTTCATACTGCAATTAGCTTCTTGGATGTTTTGTGCTCCTTCCCACTCAGAATTTTTGTCTTTGCTATTTCTTCCTGCCTGGAATACTCTTGCCCTCCTGTGTTGACCTAGCAAATACCTCAATAGGTGGTGTTTGTGGTTTAGTCACTAAGTCATGTCCATCTCTTGCAATTCCATGGACTGTAGCCTGTCAGGCTTCTCTTTACATGGGATTCTCCAGGCAAGAATACTGGAGTGGGTTGCCATTTCCTTCTCCAACCTCAGGTCTCAACATAAATTTAACTTGTTTGAGGATGTCTTCCTAGACCCCCAGGACTTGTGCCTAATACCTAATACAAGGGTTGGCACATGGTGAGAGCTCAATAATAAATATTTACTAAACTAATAGTTTCAAATCCTAAAAGATGATGCTGTGAAAGTGTTGCACTGCACTCAATATGCTAGAAAATTTGGAAAACTTAGCAGTGGCCACAGGACTGGAAAAGGTCAGTTTTCATTCTAGTCCCAAAGAAAGGCAATGCCAAAGAATGCTCAAACTGCCACACAATTGCACTCATCTCACATGCTAGTAAAGTAATGTTCAAAATTCTCCAAGCAAGGCTTTAACAGTACGTGAACCGTGAACTTCCAGATGTTCCAGCTGGATATAGAAAAGGCAGAGGAACCAGAGATCAAATTGCCAGCATCCTCTGAATCATCGAAAAAGCAAGAGTTCCAGAAAAGCATCTACTTCTGCTTTATTGACTATGTCAAAACCTTTGACTATGTGTACACACAAACTGGAAAATTCTTCAAGAGATGGAAGTACCAGACCCCTTGACCTGCCTCCTGAGAAATCTATATGTAGGTCAAGAAGCAACAGTTAGAAATGGACATGAAACAACAGACTGGTTCCAAATTGGGAAAGGAGTATGTCAAAGCTGTATATTGTCACCCTACTTATTTAACTTATATGCAGAGTACATCATGAGAATGCTGGACTGGAAGCACAAGCTGGAATCAAGATTGCCTGGAGAAATATCAGTAACCTTAGATATGCAGATCACACCACCCTTATGGCAGAAAGGGAAGAGGAACTAAAGAGCCTCTTGATGAAAGTGAAAGGAAAGTGAAAAAGTTGGCTTAAAACTCAATATTCAGAAAACTAAGATCATGGCATCTGGTCCCATCACTTCATGGCAAATAGATGGGGAAACAGTGGAAACAGTGACAGAATATTTTTGGGGGCTCCAAAATCACTGTAGATGGTGACTGCAGCCATGAAATTAACAGATGCTTACTCCTTGGAAGAAAAGTTATGACCAACCTAGATAGCATATTGAAAAGCAGAGTCATTACTTTGCCAACAAATGTCCATCTAGTCAAAGCCATGGTTTTTCAAGTAGTCATGTATGGATGTGACAGTTGGACTATAAAGAAAGCTGAGCACTGAAGAATTGATGTTTTTGAACTGTAGTGTTGGAGAAGACTCTTGAGAGTCCCTTGGACAGCAAGGAGATCCAAACAGTTCATCTTAAAGGAAATCAGTCCTGAATATTCATTGGAAGGACTGATGCTGAAACTCCAATACTTTGGCCACCTGATGTGAAGAGCTGACTCATTAGAAAAGACCCTGATGCTCAGAAAGATTGGAGGCGAGAGGCGAAGGGGACGACAGAGGGATAAGATGGTTGGATGGCATCACCGACTCAATGGACATGAGTTTGAGTAAACTCTGGGAGTTAGTGATGGACAGGGAGGCCTGGCATACTGCCGTCCAATGGGGTTGCAAAGAGTCGGACCACAGAGCGTCTAAATTGAACTGAACTGAAAGGAACTAACCAACTAAGGCTTCAAGGGCCAGGTAAGTGTTTACCAGACTGCAGTTTTTTCACACAGACTCTAGGTGTCGCCCTTGACTTCAGTTTAACTAGGCTTTGGCTGGGAACCTAGAAGGAAGGGTGGAGCTGATGCCCAGTCTGGCTCATCAGTCCAGCAAACTGGGAGAGGTGATGGGAATCCCAGCTATTTTCCAGGTCTCACACCTTCTCCATCTGCTCTGGGTCAACTGTCTTAATAGGGTAACCAATCATACCAGGTTTCCCAAGGCTGAACTTCAGGCAACTCGAGAGTATTGGTCACCAAACCATGGACAGAGGGGCTGAAACTGCAACATATGTACTAGACTAAGTTCCAGGCCCAGCAGGAAAGATACTCTAACCCAGCCAAGCTCCTTACAGCAGCATCACGAGTGGGCTGACTCTGTTGCCTGGTGGTTGTGAGTATTTATAGAGAGAGAAAGTGTATATACTTTAAATGGATGGAAAGAGACCAACTTATAGGGCTTCCCTGGTGGTTCAGTGGTAAAGAATCTGCCTGCTAATGGAGGAGACACAAATTCAACCCCTGAACAGGGAAGATCCCACATGCCATGGAGCAACTAAGCCCCTTTGCCACAACTCTTGAGCCTGTGTTCTGGAGCCTGGGAGTCGCAACTATTGAAGCCAGTGCACCCTGGAGCCCATGCTTGGCAACAAGAGAAACCACTGTGATGAGAAGATGCACACTGCATCTGTAGAATAGCCCCTGCTCATCTCCACTAGAGAAAAGCCTGCACAGCAACAAAGACCCAGGACAGCCATAAATAAGTCTTTTGAACAATTTAAAAAAGAGACCAATTTATGTCTGACAATATCTACCATTTATTGAGTGCCACTGAGCACAACATACTGTATATACCTTTTCTAATCCTCACAGTAACTCTAAGAGTACAGAAGATTATTCTCCTTTCAGTGATTAGAAAACAGACTCAGAGAAGTCAAGTGACCAGCCCAGGTCACAGAGCTATTAAATAACATGGTGAAATTCAAATCTATGTCTGTCCAAGTATAAAGCTCCTGTTATTTTCACTGAATCTTTAGCCTGGCCGTTTCCTTCCTTCTCTGGTCACCATTTGAGAGTCCCTGGAGTGTGAGGAGGAGGCAAGAGGCAGGTGTGCGTGGAAGGGATTGAGGAAGAGGGTCTGTGATCAGAGCCTGTGTAGGAGTGGGGGATCCACATAGCACTGACAGTTTGCCTGTCCACACAAGAGAAGTCTCTGCTGTCTTGAAGTAGAGGTGTGTATAGCCTGTGGACTCTAGGGAGCCCCCTTCACAGGCTCTTCTCCTGACACCAGACTGTATATTTAAGGCTCTGTTTCCCAGAGTCAAGGGTAAACCCAGCCACATCTTTACCTGCTTACAAATGGACATCTGAACATGAATCACAGAGGAGGAGCCATCAGGAGCTAGCCATAAACTTAAACTTGATAAGGGAGGGATGTATAGAGCCTATGACAAGGGTCATGGTAAATACAGTGCCTTGCCCAGATTTTGGGCTCAGTGAATAGTTGCAATTAATGATATAGCCAATTGTCTCTCTTTCTTAGATGTGTAAGGCTATTTTTGCCCTGGTGGTCATTTAGGAATTGAGCTGCTATTGAATACATAACAAGAGTTGGTTGTGTGGAAGTATGAGCAGAGGCCTAACTTTGGTTGTGTGGAGGAATGGGCAGAGGCCTGACTCGGCTAGACAGCGGTCAGAGCCCTGTGGGCATTTTTTGGTCTGGCAGCCAGATGTCCACTCCACAGAAGATATGATAAGCCAGACTTAGATTCTTTTACATTAAAAAAAACCCCAAATGTAGACATCCCTCAAGAATTTTAGGTGCTTTGGCATGAAGGTTCTTTGGCATGAAGGTGCTTTGGGCTGTGCTTTTTACTTTATTTTATTGGTGGTGTCCAAAGACTTTGGGGTGCAAAATCTGTCCTGGACCATCTTGGGCTCAGAGCTGGTGTTGGTGTAGCCTGGTGTCCCATGGCCAAGTTCTGCCCTGTGGCTCCTCTCTACAAGCCAAGCCATCAGACGGATGGTGCCTGAAACAGACCTGGGCTATGTCTCTGCTCTTCCCTAGCTGGCCTTCCACCAGAGAACTGGGCATTGTACATATGGAAGCCTGGGGGTCTGGGCATGAAGCCCGGCCAGAGAATAGAGAAACTTTGATTAAGCTGCCTTGTCCACAAGACTCCTCTGTCCTTCATTATGAAAATACCTGGTCTGTACCACCTGTGATGAAAGAGAGTGTTGTGAAAGTCACCAATACTGCACCATCACATTGATGGGGGGGGCCTCTTGCCAGGAGCTCGTGGAAGACAGTGACATGTACGGTAGAAAGCACATGACTTTAGGGTCAGTCAGAATCGGTCCTGCTACTTTCTTGCTGGGTAACTTCGGGAAAGTTACTCAGCCTCTCTGAGTCTTGGAATCCTCAATCAATCAATAGGGGTGATAATAACATCTATGTCATAAGTTTGTTTTGAGGTCTAAATTTGCCCACCAATTTATATGAAAATATGATATTTATTGAGTGCCTATTATGTGGCAGGTCATGCTTAAGTGCTTTTAGTGTGAACTCACATAACACTATGGGTTGTATACTTCCACTGTCTGTGCATTACAGATGCAAAACTGAGACGCAAGGAGTGTGAGTAACTGGCCCACACTGGCAAAAAGCAGAGCCAGGATTTGGACCCAGTCAGGCTCCAGTTCACACACATTTAACTACCAAATCATGATGCCATATGGAGTCAGGCTGAATAAAGAATAGCTATTATGATCACAGTAATTTAGCATTAAGTGCTTTTAATATCCATGGTGCTAAGTGTTAATTATTAGTGTATTTGGATGCAACATTTATCCGTTCTATTTCTATTTCTTCCACAGCCATGGCAACAAAGAGCCTTGTGCTCACTACAGCGGAGCATCCTGCCTTTGTCCAATCCAGCCCAGTGTGTCAGTCTCTGCAAATAACAAAAGATGTGGCCACTCGGCTGCTTGTCCCTGCCCCCACCAGAACACCGAGAGAGGCTGAGGCCTCCCCAACTGGAACTGAGCTAGGAGAGCAGCAGACAGGTACAGATCCGTGGACCAGGAGCAGGGCTCACAAAAGAGAGGTCATGCTTACTAAACCTGATTAATTTCTTTGAGTGACAACAATGCAAGCGGACAGGGGTGGAAGGAGAGAGTAATTTATCCTGATTCCAAGACACAGGAGTGTAGCTAAAACCAACACACGGATTTTATAGAGATGCTGCTGGGGCCTGGAGGGTTCTGGTGGGGTTCAACCTTGAGGGCAGCCAGAGGGAAGCTTGGAGAGTTGCTCGCAGTGATCTTTTGAAAAGGAAACCCAGTGCAGAGCACAACCTGCCCAAGCCATATAACCTGGCCACAAATCTGCCCAGGACACTTGCCTGTCAATTGCCTTCCAGTGTCTTCCCATCACCTAAATATAATAATAATGTGGATGACCATAAAACAATAATAGCTGAATTTATTTGATATTTACTATGTGTAGGGTATTAGAGAGGAAATCTGAGGCAGAAAGTTTAAGAAACCTACCCAGTCACACAGGTTTTAACATACACCTGGGCCTCCAACACCCAGGCTGCTTTCACATTCCAGTCTATTTGCAACTGTATTTAATGATGAGTCTCTTCCATCAGTGAGGAAGCCCTCATAACAAGGATATACTAAAGTTCCTAGGTCCTCTGTGCTTCTCCCTCTTGAACACTCTTCCCTGGGTGAGCTCATCCCTGCTTTTAGCTTCTAGTCCCACCTCCTGGAGGAAGTCTTTGAGAGAAGGCATTGTGGTTGACCCCCTAACCTCTATTGCACCCCAGATGATTAGTCTGAGCCCATTGTATAAATTCCTTCCTTCTTGCCAGTAGCTGGTTTAGGAATGGGTATCTGCCTAATGAGACTAAGAGGACATTTGCTGCGGGGCTTCAGGGAAAGGTTTACTCACTCCTAGGAGAGAAGCATTCTTTGGACATGACATTCCTCAGGATCTTGGTTTCTGGAAATGTTGACAAAACTGGATGTGTTCTGGACCTACTGCACTGGTGTGCTTCCAGCTGAGGATGGAGCCAACAGCAGAGATGGCAGAGTAGAGAGTTGGAAGGAGCCTCTGTCCTTGAGGGCATAAGCTTCCTGTCATCTCTGGAGGCCACCCTAATGCTGAACAAGGGAAATTAAATATCGCCCCTGCTGAAGCCACTGAGAGTGGGCTTTCTGATATTTGTGGTAGGAAGCATCCTTACTGATACAACCAGAACAGCATTAGGACTTTTGTGGGCTCACTCCTTCCTAGGGAACCATTTCTTTTAAAAGTATCTTTTACGACTGCATTGGTGTAAGATGAATATATTGTGTGTTGTGCGTGTGTGCTCAGTTGTGTCTGACTTTTTGCAACTCCATGGACTGCAACCCACCAGGCTCCTCTGTCCATGGAATTTCTATTAAAACATCTTTATCTATTAAGACTTCCTTTTCTGATTTGTGTTGTTGTGTTGTGAAGTCGCTCGGTTGTGTCCGACTCTTTGCGACCCTGTGGACGGTAGCCCACCAGGCTCTTCCGTCCATGGGATTCTCCAGGCAAGAATACTGGAGTGGTTTGTCATTTTCTGATTTAAAGGAGATTAAAGCTTTTTTATGTGTGTATGAGCCCCAAAAGTCCTGAATGTTCATTGGAAAGACTGATGGTGAAGCTGAAACTCCAATATTTCGGCCACCTGATGCAAAGAACTGACTCCTTGGAAAAGACCCTGATGCTGGGAAAGACTGAAGGCAGGAAGGTAAGGGGACGACAGAGGATGAGATGGTTGGATGGCATCACTGACTCAATGAACATGAGTTTGAGCAGGCTCCGGGATTTGGTGATGGACAGGAAAATCTGGATGCTACAGTCCATGGGGGCTGCAAAGAGTCGGACACGACTGAGTGACTGAACTGAACTGAGCCCTGAGAGTACTGGAGCACTAATGTGCCTAGCCATGCCTAGTAGATAGACTGGCCTTGGATATGACTTCCAAATATTCATCTCCAGGCTGTACCTCCCTTTTGACCTTCAAACCTGCATACCCCACTGCTTATTGGATAGTTCTATTTGAGTGTCTTACCTTAAATTCAGCATACCTGAGGCTGAACACACAGTTTCTCCTATACTTTTTCTTTCTCCAATGTTCCCTGTCTGAGTGAACGATGTACTAACTAGCTGGTTGTACCAGCCAGAAACCTGGGACCCCAACCTCTCCTTCACCTTGTGCCCAGTCCATATCCAAATGTTTTCACTTTTCCTCTTGAAGGGCTCTTAAAATCATTTACTTGTTCTAATCTCCACTCCTACCTCCACTGCTATTATCCTAATCCATGTGACTGACATCTCTTGCCTGGGTGACTGCCATGGACCCTAATGGTCTCTCTATATCTCACGCTCCATGTAATATTTTCTTTCATATTTATACTTATTTATGTGTTTGGCTGTGCTGAGTCTTAGTTGTGGTGTGTCGGTTCTTTGATCGTTGGGGCATGCAGGATCTGTGGCATGTGAAAGGCAGGAAGAGGCCCCAGGTTATTCCTTACTCATTTTGCAGTCTTCTGTAGTTTATCACATATATCAGATACTCAATCTAAGAAAACTGAAGTACCATACCTTTAAAACGTACATAGTGAAATCAAATATGTCTTATGCCCCAAAGCATTGTGGATTAACATCAATAGATAGATATTACATGACATGATTGATGGTTTGAATAGTGTGATAGTTCATTCTGTATCAATTTAACTAGTCTGGGTTATGTGGTCAATTAGTTGTGAGAGTATTTTTACATGAGATTAACATTTAAATCGGTAGACTTTGAGTCAAACAAGTTACATTCCATAGTGTGGGTGGGCCTCATTCAGTCAGGTGAAGGCCTTAGAGAAAAGACTGAGGTCCTCTGAAGAGAGAGGAATTCTGCCTTCTGACTCAAGAATATAATATCAACTTCTGCCAGGATTTCCACACTGTTGGATAACCCTGCAAATTTCAAACTTGCTAGCATATGTGTGTGTGCATGCTTGCACATACATACCCATACCCACACATCTTTACGCACTCATATATTCTATTGATTCTTTTTCTCTGAAGAACCTGTTTAAAAAATATTTATTTATTTGGCTGTGTCAAGTCTTAGTTGTGGCACACAGGATCTTTGTTGTGGTGCACGAATTCTCTGGTTGTGGTGTGTGGACTTAGTTGCTTCGTGGCATGTGAGATCTTAGTCCTTGACCAGCGATCAAACTTACATCCTCTGCATTGCAAGGTGGGTTCATAACCACTGCACCACCAGGGAAGTCTCTTTCTGAATAAATTTGACTAATATGAGGAGCCTAAATGAAAACAGAAAAAGTTTAGGACTCCTCAGTTCTTTGAGTGAACCTTTTTGTTGTTGTTGTTGTTTGTTTGTTTTTAAAATTATATTCCTTTATTTGGCTGCACTGGGTCTTCCTTGCAGTATGTGGAATCTAGTTCCCCAATCAGGGATCGAACCAAGGTCCTCTGCATGGGGAACAAGGAATCTTAGCCCCTGGACCGCCAGGGAAGTCCCTGAATGAACCTTCTATAATCTAACCAGGATTGGGGAACAAAGAAAGGGGAGAAACATTGAAATGCTACATTATGTAGTAATAATAAAAACTAGAAAATAATGTGTTATAATAATAATTGCTATCAGTTTTGACCCCTCTCCATGTGCCAGGCACTGGGCTGATTGCTATCAATGCTTTATCTCTTTAAATACCTTCAAAAGTCAATGAGGTTCAGGATAAAAAATGGAAACCATTCAAAAGGAAAGGAGAATAAAAGAATTCAATGCAAGAAATTAGATGCTTACAAAAGAGCATCTGTAGGATGATCCACAACTAAGACCCAAAGCAGCCAAATAAAAAATATATATATATTATATTTTAAAAAGAAATGTTCTCTTTGAGAACAAAGAGACCGATACAAAAAGGCTTTAAATAGATCTTCTCTTCCTCGTCAAAGTTCACAACAATCCCTACTCGACCCCCCAAAATTCCAACTCAGCAAAATATGTAACTCCTTAGTAGTATTGGATTATTGCAATTTCTTTTAAGTACTGTTTCTCTGAAGTAAAAGGGTAAAAATATGCATGATTGAAAAACAGGATGTTCTCCTTCCACTGGTACCAGAGAAGGTGTAATTTCATTACTTTTTTATTTATGGGTACTGTTTTGTTACTTTTCTTTTAAAAAATGGAGATGAAATTCATATAGCATACCATTAACCGTTTTAAAGTGTCCCATTCAGTATCATGTAGTGCAGTCACAATGTTGTAGACACCCACCTCTCTCTAGTTTCAAACTTTTTTTAATCACTCCAGAAGATACCCATTAAGCAATCCCTCCCCATTCCTCCCTTCTTCCAATCCCTGGCAACTACTAATCTGCTTTAATGTCTTTTTGGATTTTGCCATTCTAGATATTTCATATTAAGTGAACCATATAATATGTGCTATTTTCTGTCTCGCTTATTTGGCTTTGCATGCTTTTGAGATTCATCCAAGCTATAGCAATGTACTGATGCTTCATTTGTTTTTATGGATAAATTATACCCATGGTATGGATATACCACAATTTAAAAAATTTATTCATGCCATCTTTTTGGCTGTTGTGAATATTGCTACTGTGAACATTCATAAACAATTGTCTGTTAGAGTACCTGTTTTCAGTTCTTTGGGGTCACCACAGTAGAAAAGCATGGCTTCTCATTCAATTTACAGAATTAATCCAGTTCTGAAATCCAGAGCTCCTTTACTGAACAGAAAGCTAGGTCTCACTATAGAAGAATTCTATAGAATTGCCACATATATATAATGTAAATCTTGCTTGTGAGCCTTTCCTAAAGATACGTAATATCATTTACTAAAGTGGAGAAAAGAAAATACTCAGAGCTTTGGTGGTGTCTAGACACTACTTTTAGATTAATGTTAATTCCTGGGAGCCCAAAATGCCACTGTGGCCTACCAATATATGGGATCAATCAGTTCATGGGTCTACCCTATGGTAATTCCCCCAATGATTGGAACAGACAAACTTGACCAGAGGCAAAATTCCTGTGTTGGCTCTCTAACCCATGGGACAAGGTCATTATGGTAGAAATAGCTAAATGGAAGGCCCTTGAACTTCCTCCTCCTACCAAGATAGTAAACCAGAAGCAATGCTGTATTTCTGAGCGAACTACAGAGATCAATTCAATAGCAAAGACTTGAAGCATGCAAGTTGATGATATCTAGGATATCCCTATTTAATTTACCTGTTTGGCCTGTATAGAATGGATATTGGAGAATAATTGTAGATTTCAATAAACTTAGTTAGGGTATGACTTCAGTTGCAACTCCTATTATAAAAGAGTTTCTGTACTGAAACAAAGCAATAGAGTCCCTCGCCCTGTTATGTGACTAATGCTTTTTTCTCCATGCCATGTTGAAAAAGTAACCATGAACAGTTTACTTTTATCTGGCAGTGACAACAGCCAAGACATCCACCATCTTGGCTTAGTCCTATGTCAGCTCTCAATCTGCCTGCCATGTTATAGTCAGCAGAGATTTCCATGGTGCTGATGTTCCGCAAAACGTCACTCTCTCTATTGCATGGATGACATTTTGCTGATTGAATCTGATGAGCAAAAGTAGCAGTTAATTTGGAAGCCTTACTAAGATATGAGCAAACCAGAAAGTTTGAGATAAATCTGAGGGACCTGCCACTTCAGTGGTTTCTGAGAATCCAGCAGACTGGAGCATGTTGAGATATCCTTTCCACAGTGACAGACAAATTGATGTATTATCTACCATGACAAAAGAATCATAATTGATAGGTCTTTTTGGCTTTTGGAGGCAGTGTAAACCACATTTTGAGTTGGAACCATCTGAGGAGTCCTTTATAAGGCTGCGAGTGTCAAATGGTGAAACAAAGCTTCTGCAAGCCAGGCTATAGCACAGGATGTTTTTCTACTTGGTCCTTATGATCACTAGGTCCAGTGACACTCAAGAATCTCTAACAAATAAGGATGGTAATAAAACCTTAGGCAAGTACCAGTAAGAGAATCACAGTATAGACCTTTAGGATTTTGGATCAAATCTATGCCCTTTCATCTGCCACCCCAGTGCTTATTTAATGGATTCATGAACAGCATGCTTTGATGATGGAGGTGAGAACTCTGCATGGGTTCAACAAAATGGACTTTCCCTTAAGGGAGCTGACTTGACTTGACTGCTGCTACTTCTGAGTGCCTAATCTGCTAACAGATGATGTCAACACTGAGTCCCCAATAGACAGCATTCCCTAGAGGAACAAGCCAGCCAGCTGATGTTGGATGAGTATATTATATATGTCTCTCATCATGAAAAGGTCATAAATCCATCCTTAGAGGACTAAACATATATTATGGATATGGATTTTCCATATCTTGCCTGTAATGTTTCTGTCAATCCTACCATCTACAGACTCTCAGGATACTTTATGTACTGTCATGGATTCTATCCACAGTCAGTGGGCTCATGCCCAGGGAAGTATCTGGCTTACTAAAAAGGTGGAATGACTTACTGAAGATTCAGTTTTGGAGTCAGGAAGCAACACTCTGAAGGGACAGTGTTCTGTCTTACAGGCTGAAATATTGAAATGGAGCAGGACTGTATGGTCCTTGCCCTCCCCACCCATGTCCTCTGCCTGCCTTTTGTCTGTGGGAAACTTAAGTCAAAGAATAAGTTTAATTGGAGAAATAAGAACATGTGTAAACAAAGGGAAACCAAATAATAATATACTGTTTAAGCATAGTCAAGGACATTTAGTTCTTTCTCAAGGGCTATAGATGATATTCTGAGCTGTATAGATACTAAAAAACACAGATGGAGAAGTTAACCACATGCAGACCAGACTGTACCCACAATTCTGAGAACTGGCCTCAAAGAAATGGGAACAGACAGGACCCTGGAACTGAAGATTAACGTACCTAAAGCAAGCAAGATGATGCTGGTCCCCCCTGTCCCCCCGCCCCCATCCCAGTTGCTGGCATGTGAAATAAAGCAAACTTTCCTCCAGCCTGGCCTGTTTGTTGCCTTTTGAGTGGCGAGCACCCAGACCCACACACACTCTTTCAGTAACGGTATATGCTCTGATTCAGAGATGATTATATGGTACTTTCTCCCCCGCAGCCAGAATATATGGGTCTGGGAATCAGTGCATGCAACTAGGATGTCTACCATGCGATGTATACAAATACTCATTTCACTCTTATACCCAATAAACTGCAAGATTTTTAGCTTTCGTAGTTTGGAGATATTGTTCTCAAGTGGGAAACACTTCTGCACACGAAGGCTCTGGTTCCTCTGTGTGCTATCAGGAGTCTGGCCTCATGGAGTCATGGTGGTGACTTAAGCAGGCCTGAGACTCCCTCAGGCCAGAAGTGCTTCTTGTGACTGTCATCCTCTGTGCCAGAAGCTTGTGTTAGGGTAGCTCCCAGTCAGGGACAGAGGGCACCTCTCTGTTGCAGGTTGTCTCTGGACTGGGTTTAAAGTCAGTGCTGCTTATGGTTTGAGCTTATGACTTGGTGTGTGTGTGTGTGGTTTTTTTTTTTTTCCCTCTTATGTTTCTTAATATGTAACTTGATATTGTAGGGGAGAATTGGGTGAGTGGGGAAAAGAGATGGCCTACCTTGCAGGCGTGTCTTGTTTCGACTGGTTAAACTGAGCCTTTGTTAAAGTCCAAGTTGTCCAGGTGGTGCTAGAGGTAAAGAAAAGTGAAAGTGAAAGTGAAGTCGCTCAGTCTTGTCCGACTCTTTGTAACCCCATGGACAATAGCCTATCAAGCTTCTCCGTCCATGGAATTTTCCAGGCAAGAGTACTGGAGTGGCTGCCGTTTCCCTTTCCAAGAGGTAAAGAATCTGCCTGCAATACAGGAGACACAGGAGACTGCCGGGGTCCAGCCCCGGTGGATCCAGGGTGATTCAAAGGTGGGGACGGAGTAGGCGTCCTGAAAAAAAACTTATTTAATTACAGATATAGAGAGAGATTAGAAGCGGATAGTGCAGTAGGAAAATTAATGGAGAAAAAGAGGCTGAATAACTGGTTTAAGTGGAATACTAATCACCACCTACTTAGGCCACAGGTGTCTTTGCGTTCTTCCGAAGGAGAGGAGGCACTGAGGCCTCCCCGGTCCGATCTTAGAAGCCCAGGCAGAATTAGCAGGCTTGGTGAGTACCCACATTTCAGATGGGAATTCAGCCAGGAAAGCGGGGAGCAAGAAAGAAACGACACGGGGGAATCAGCCTTTCCAGAAACTGATCCTATTTCTTTATTTTTCAAGCTTGTTTTTATATCTTTTGTTATACATAGGGATGAACACAGAGTCACGTGGGGGTCAGCAGACCTGACCCTTGTCACAATCAGGTGCTTCATATAAAATTATACAAAGGTCGTATGAGTTTTTACATCATCTTTTGGCCATGAGGTCTGCTGACATTTTATGGCCCTTTCTGATACTGGTCAGTTAGCCAGAAAGCTTATTTTTCCAGGGGTGATTTTTTCTGAAATCTGGTGCCACCCTCCAAATAAAGCTGCATTCCTATAGGGTGAGGGTGTAGTGAGTTACAACTAGGAAAGCAATTTACTTAACCCAAGGTTAACATGATTAATCTTAAAGGTTAATACTTATTTTTCCTATATGCTTAAAGGTTAGTACTTATTTTTTTTATATGCTAGTTATATTCATTATAAGGGCAGGGAATATGGAGATTAAGCAGCAAACATCAGCCCAATAAGTGAAAAGCCTTCACCAATGTTCCCTTTACGATCTATTTAGTCTTAAGATAGTGATAAAGTTACATCTTTGCATAGCAAGGACACAGTGATTTATAACAAAGTTCAGTGGTCTATAACAAAAGAGAAAATTCATTAACTCAAAAAGTATAGTATTGCTAACATCAAAAACTACTATATTTCCTTTTCTATATTCCAAATACATTGATTAATATATTCCCAGGTGCCTAAGAATATGGAGGCCTGGCAGCAATCAAATGAGAACAGCCCTATGCTAATACTCCAAACTCTCTGTGCTGTTTATGGTTGAGAGGTTGTCACACAAGCTAGTCTGTCAGCAGAGAGGTTTGACCTGAGACACCCTTGTCACACCCAGGGCAGGGAATTAGCAGTAATTATTGGCAAGACAAATGAAAAAAACCCTTCACCAATATAATTACTAATTAACCCACTAATACTATGCTAATAATCTTCTAACTTCTCAAGAGTCTGTATTTAGAAAGTTTTAAAGCATCCCATGTCTCTCACAGTTGGGGGGTTGTAAACAATCACATGCGGCCAGACGAACCTATACAGGCAGGCTAGATAACCTTCAGAGTTCGTAAATTGAAACACTCTTGTCACGCCCAGGAATTTTTATTGATTTGGAGTTGCAAGTTAACTCCTTCTCCGAGAGAAATGGTTATGGGGGAGAGCTCCCCGTAAAGTACTCTGGTTTTGGGGATAGATGCTCAGGAACAGGGGGTTTCCTGAGGCTTGATCACGCCTTTGTATATGCCAAAACCTCCTTCCTCATGACCTTTGCCATGGGCGGAGTTCCTCACACTGGCCCCCAGCAGGAGACCAGATTTAATCCTTGGATTAGGAAGGTCCCCTGGAGGAGGGCATGGCAACCCACTCCAGTATTCTTGCTTGGAGAATCCTGTGGACAGAGGAGCCTGGCAGGCTACAGTCCATAGCGTCACAGAGTCAGACACGACTGAAGTGACTTAGCACACACGCACCTCTGAACCATGAGGATCTAGGGGTCGCCATAAAGCAGCCACAGGAAGTTGTCTTTTTTTTTTTTTTTTTTTTTTTTAGGAAGTTGTCTTTTTGCATTGTTGCAATATACCCTTAAGCTGGAACTTCCCCCACCCCCTCATGCCCAGCACCCATGCTTCTGCCATCACACTCAGATTTTCCACTGCTACTTTTGTTCCCACTGTAACCTTTAAATAAACATCAGTTTCACAGGTAACCCAGCTTTCTAGGTCACCTGTCAATCTCACTGCCTACAGTCTTGAATGTGGGCCTGAGCCAGTAAGATTTGTCTTTTATCTGTTTATGTGACCTCATTTGTACTTACAGGTTGATGAGGCCTGGGGAAATTCTGGCATAAAAACATTTCCAAACCGAAATTTTTTCTGAGAATGAGACAAAAAGCCCCAATCCAGGCAAGACCTTTGCAAATACTGGCACATGAAATACGCAGTTCCAGTTTACATTCAAATGGCCACCTGCCTCATGAAAGTCTTTTGTGGCTATGGACAAGGTGTTCTTGCTTTTCCTAACATCCTCTGCCCAGAAGTCTCTTCTGCTCCATTACATCAGCATTATTAAAAAGAATTGCCCAGGGACTTCCCTGCTGGTCCAGTGGTTAAGACTCTATACTTCCATTGTAGGGGGCGTGGGTTCCATCCCTGGTTAGGAAAGTAAGATCCTGCATTGATCCCGCATGTTGCATTGTACTGCCCCCCAAGAAAACTAAGAATAAAAAAGAATTGCCCATTAACAATCTCAGATGAATAATCATTATGAAAAGTTATTGGTTGAGTTAACTCTAGAAAAGATTGTCAAAATGCAATGGGGGTAGTTCTTGATTGACTTACAACCTGTACTTTTATATATTACACTTTGATATCTCTAAATAAAACATTTTGAATGTTTGCACATCTGCTGATAAATGATCGTTTTAATCCATCACACAATACCAAGTGGCAATTTGGTTTCTCCATTTTTGCTGGTGTAACAGTATTTGTTCAGCTTTGAATTTTTTTTTTATTTTATATAACTAAGTGGAAAACAGAAAAAGAAATTGCTGATAGTGGTGATAAAAATGTATATGTCTTATAAATGTATTGCTATTGAGATTAAATGGTTACCATTCAGTTAAACTGGAAGTGTTGACTTTATTCTCATTTAGATGAGAATATGTTAATTAAGTTTATTTTGTGTTGACTTGGATAGAAAAAGAATTAACGAATAGGTAAAAAAATACTGGGAATATATAATCAGATATAATTTGAGACTTTATGTATGTATGTATATATATATACATACATATATATATACACACACATATATATTTGCATGTTAAGAATAGTTACCTTTCTTTTCCTTGATGAATAGATAGTTAAATTTTCACACATTTGATTTTTATACAAGATTTCAGGAGCAAATCATGTAGGAAAATAGAATATTTATTTCTTGGACCTCTTCCTGGGATACCACTGATCAAAACTGACAAGGAAACTCAAGGGGAATGTCAGGATTTTTCAGAACCTATAAGTGCAGTAATAATAATGATAGTAGTAGTAGAGTAGTAATTCCTGTTTAAGTGCTTGCTATGTTTCAGGCTCTATGGGTGTTGTGTCAACAAGTTGAAAATCATTTAATGCTTTTCAGTTCTTAGTTGCAATTCTTAGTTATACATGGCCCTCCATTTTATAAAGTAGCGTTCTGGAGTTGACCAAATTGAAATTATTTGTCCAAGGTCACAGCCAGTACGTAGAGGCGTTTACTGATTCCAAAGTGAAAGTGAAAGTTGCTCAGTCTTGTCCAACTCTGTGACCCCATGGACTGTACAGTCCATGGAATTCTCCAGGCCAGAATACTGGAGTGGGTAGCTTTCCCTTTCTCCAGGGGATCTTCCCAATCCAGGGATCAAACCCAAGTCTCCCACATTGCAGGCAGATTCTTTACCAGCTGAGCCATCAGGGAAGCCCAAGAATACTGGAGTGGGTAAGTCTATCCCTTCTCCAGCAGATCTACCCTAGCCAGGAATCGAACCTGGGTCTCTGGCATTGCAGCTGAATTCTTTACCACATGAGCTACCAGGGAAGCCATTGATTCCAAAGCCCATGGTAATCACTGCCTTGTATTACTTACCTATTTGCACAGTAGTCAAGTTTGACCAAACCTCTTTTATTTATCTAAATTATAAATATTTATTTGACTGCACTGGATCTTAGTTACAGCACAAGAGATCTTTTTTATTGTGGCATGTGGAGTCTTTAGTTGTGGCCTGTGGGATCTAGCTCCCTGACTAGGGATTGAACCCAGGCCTCCTGCACTGGGAGCACAGAGTGTTAGCCTGGACCACCAAGGAAGTCCCCAGAACAAACCTCTTTTAAAGTGAGATTATAACCAGATGATAAAACCTGTGTGGAAAAGAAGACATGAGTCTCTTGACTTACCTGGATAGATAAAATGTTTTCAAGAACAAGAAATAATAAGCTTTATGATAACACCTCAAAATAATTTTAATAAAAATGCTAAAAGGGAAATAACAGAACACCCAATGTATTATGAGTTAATGATAGTACATTTTGTAGAAAACTAGGGCCAATGACGGAGAAGGCACTGGCAACCCACTCCAGTACTCTTGCCTGGAAAATCCCATGGACGGAGAAGCCTAGTAGGCTGCAGTCCATGGGGTCGCTAAGAGTTGGACACAACTGAGTGACTTCACTTTCACTTTTCACTTTCATGCATTGGGGAAGGAAATGGCAACCCACTCCAATGTACTTGCCTGGAGAATCCCAGGGACAGGGGAGCCTGGTGGGCTGCCGTCTATGGGGTTGCACAGAGTTGGACACGACTAAAGCGACTTAACAGCAGCAGCAGGGCCAATGAAACATTTGCTTTACTAACCTGCAGGGTACATCAGAATGCTATAGGTAAATAGGACCAACAGCACAATAAGTGAATTGTCAAAATATTACTGCCATTTTGCACTGTCATCTGTCTCCACCTGAAGACAGACTCTTGAGTGATGCATGCATTCACTTTTTAAACTGACCTCTTGGTACTCATGAACCTATTTCAGGGCACGAATAGAGAGGCAGACAAAGAGAATGGACTCTTGGATGTGAGGGAAGGAGAGGGTGGGGCAAACTGAGAGAGTAGTATTGACCTATATATATACCATGTGTAAAATCGCTAGCTGGCAGGAAGCTCAGGTGACGCAGTGGTAAAGAATCCACCTGCCAGTGCAGGAGGCGCAAGAGATACGGGTTTGATCCTTGGGTCAGAAAGATCCCCTGGAGAAGGAAGTGGCAACCCACTCCACTGTTCTTGCATGGAAAATTCCACAAACAGTGGAGCCTGGCAAGCTGTAGTCCATGGGGTCAGAAAGAGTTGGATAGACTGATTGAGTGCATAGACACACATTGTGGCAAGCTGCTGTATAGCACAGGAAGCTCAGCTCTATGATGAACTAGGTGGTAGGATGGGGGTGGAGTGGGAGGGAGGCTCACGAGGGAGGGTTTTATATGTATACATATTAGCTGATTCACTTTGGTGTACAGTGGAAACTAACACAACATTGTAAAGCAACTATACTCCAAATTAAAAAATTTTAGACTATCAAAAATAAATAAAGAAATTGACTTCTTAGTTACAATGTGAAAAGAGCCCTTTTCCAAACTATCTGGAGAATTTTAAGAAATGGAACTGTGTTGTTGCACTTTTCTACTTGCAGAGGCAGAAATGCAAACCCGCAAATGTTGACCAAATGACAGCATACCAGGAAGATCTTGAAAATAGTGTACAGACCACAGAGAGCAGCTGGGTTCCTAATAAGCATGTCCATCAGAAATCATTCCATTCCCTCCTGGAAATGTATCAGTTAAAGGAGTAAAGGAACACGAGGGAAGAAAGAGCAGGATGCTCCCGTCTTGGCTAACCTTTAACTTGGAGGAGCCAATGCAAATTCTAAAACTACAGCAGTAGAAACTGATGGTAACAGTAGCTCAGAATATGAGACCCATTAGATTAAAAGTTTGAGTCAGTTTTGCTCTATTTTTCCTGAAGATTTTTCTAGAAATGAATGCTGTTTGTACTTGAGAGCTGAAAAGACGTAATTAATGTGTTCAATTCTCAAACGTGTACCAGGTGCTGGGGATGGTTATGCTTGAGTGAGCCTTGTGTGGGATGTGTGGGCTGAGAAGGGTTGAGAGGAGTGTGTGAGCTGTTGCAGGCAGAGGGAACAGTATATGCTGAGGCACAGAGGCAGATGCTGATGTTAAAAGAATGATTTTCTCTGTGGAGTGGGAACAAATTGCTCTTCAGGGAAAAAATCATGGCTCAGGAGGAAGATGGCATTCACAACACAGACTGGAAAATGATATGTGATTCTCAGGAGAGGAATAAGGAATGGGCAGGGGGAGAGGAGGACAGAAGAAATGAGATAAAGAGGGCAGAATTGATCTGCCAGGGAAAGTAAGCAGTAAGTGAGGGGAATTTGGAGTTTAGGGGCAGCCTGAGGGAATAGGCCTGGATAACTTGGAGAGAGTGAAGCAATGAGAAGAAATGAAAAGGTTGGAATACCAGATCCAAGGAAGAACCTTGAGTGAAGTAAGTCATCATGAGCTAGAGAACAGGACAATCAGTGATAAGGAGAACACGAGTCCTTCCCAAGCAATATACAAAACATCAGGAGGGCACAGACTTCTGCATTCTGTGGGGCACTATCTTGAGCAATCTTTATTTGGATATTAAAGAGTAACCCCGGCAGGCTGAAGGACTCAGGGTGATTGCCAAAAGGATATCATCTCTCTTTCTCTGTGTCTGCCTCCAATGTGGGAGACCTGGGTTCGATCCCTGGGTTGGGAAGATCCCCTGGAGAAGGAAATGGCAATCCACTCCAGTATTCTTGCCTGGAGAACCCATGGATGGAGAAGCCTAGTAGGTTATAGTCCACGGGGTCACAAAGAGTCGGACACGACTGAGTGACTTCACCTTCACCTTCACCTTCTCTCCTTTTGAAAATGTTGTTTATTTATTTGTTTGTTTACTTTTGGCTGTGCTGGATCTATGCTGGCTTATTTTCGTTGCTGTCCCTGGGCTTTCTCTAGTTATAGTGAGTGAGGGCTACTCTTCATTGCCATTCGCTGGTTTCTCATTGCCATAGCTTCTTTTGTTGTGGAGCAGGGCCTCTAGGCATGCTGGCTTCAGTATTTGCAGCACTCAAGCTCAGTAGTTGCCGCTCCTTGTGCTCAGTAGTTGTGGTGGTGCAGGGGCTCAGTTGCCCCATGGCATATGGAACCTTCCAGAACCAAGGATCAAACCTGTGTCCCTGCATTGGCAGCTGTACTTCCATTCACCGCGCCACTAGGGAAGTCCTTATCTTCTTATATTTGCAGTTTTTGCCTACTTTTTCTAGCTGGCAAACAATACTTTGTTCTTAAAGTCCTGTAGTTTGTGGGCTCCATCTTTTTTATATTTAAAAATAATTTAGTGAGATTGTAATTTATGTTCTGAATTTGAAATGTTTTAAAACATGATATATAAAATACAACAATCTTGAACAAATAAAATTATATACAAGTTTATGTTCTTAATCCAACAAAGAATTTCATATTTAATACATTTTCCCAAATGTCTGGGAATGTACAAGTCTAACCTTCAGGCTAAATTAGTTCTCTGATTTAGAGGAAGGGAATTATAGGCAAAGGATGAAGCAAAATACTTGTCACCGTGTTTCTGCTTCATTAGTCCCTTAAAAGAGGCTGATCTAGGACTTCCCTTGTGCTCCAGTGGCTAAAACTCCACACTTCCAATGCAGGGTGCCCAGGTTCAATCCCTGGTCAGAGAACTAGATCCCACATGCTACAACTAAGACCTGGTACAGCCAAATAAATAATTTTTCTTTAAGAGAGAGACTGATCCATCCAGGCTGTGTGCTCCATGGGCTGTAAAAGTGTGTCCTCTGTGTTTTCTATCCCCTCCACTCCCAGTCCAATCTGTCCTTCCTGTTTTGTTTTTTTTTAATGTTTGTTTTTATATGGACCATTTTTATTGTCTTCATTGAATTTGTTACAATATTGTTTCTGTCTTGTTTTGGGGGATTTTTGGCCCAAAGACATATGGGATATTAGTTCCCTGACTAGGGATCAAAGCCACATTCCCTGCTTTGGAAGGCGAAGTCTTATCCACTAGACCACTAGGGAAGTCCCCTCTCCTTCTGTTTGATTTGGATATACCAGCAATCACTCTCACTTCTCTGGCCCTGGACTCTTGTTCTATCTTTAATGTCATGAAATGAGTAAGTAGAATACCTCATGTAGATAAGAGTATTCAGAGCTCGGAAGGGAAGTTATGTTGGAAACATAAATTTTAGTTATTTATATATAGCTAGTTGTTAAAGACATGGATGTGGATAAAGTTGTGTAGGAAGAGAAAGTTGAATGAGAAAGGGAGTGAAAGAAATATATTGACAGTCCGTGTCAGGTAAAATGAGCTAGCAATGGAGAAAGAGGACCAAGTACAGAGGTGAGCGATCCCCAGGAGAGTGTGGTGCCACAGAAAATAAGAGAAAGTGCTTCAAGAGGGAAAGGATGACCAACTGACTCATATATTCCTGAGAGAGCTAGTAAGATGGACACTGGAAAGTGTCCAAAAGGCTTGCCAATGTGGAGATTATTAGTGACTGAGGTGAGAGAAATTTTGGTGATGTGGGTAGAAGCTAGGTTGGAGACTATCAGAATGAGTTGGGGGAGAAAACAAAGTGTGAAAATCTTCTTTTTTTAAATAGCCTATGAGGGATTTTAGAAATAATTTATTTATCTATCTTGTGTTTGGTTGCTCTGGCTCTTCGCTGGTGCACGCTGGCTTGCTCTGGTTGTGATGAGCGGGGCTACTCTTTGCTGCGGTGCTTAGGCTTCTCATCGCGGTGGCTTCTCTTGCTGTGGAGCATGGGCTCTGGAGCATGGGCTCAGTAGTTGTGGCATACTCACTTATTTGCCCCTTGACATGTGGAATCTTCCTGGACCAGGAATTGAACCCATGTCCCCCACATTGGCAGGCAGATTCCCATCCACTGAGCCACTAGGGAAGTCTGAGAAGATCATTCTTGACAAAACTTGGCTATTAGGGGAGAAGAGAGGTTAGTAGCTGGGAAGGGTATTGGATAAAGGGAGACATTTCCTTTTGTAATTGGAGGACCCTAGCCTGTTTGTGTGCTGATGAAAACAGTTCAGTAAATGATGTAGTGATTAAGCTAACATTAGCTGCTATATGTGCGTGTGTGCTCAGTTGCTTCAGTTGTGTCCAACTCTTTTGGACCCTATGGACTGTAGCCAGCAGGCTACTCTGTCCATGGAATTCTCCAGGCAAGAATACTGGAGTGGGTTGCCATGTTCTCCTCCAGGGGATCTTCCTGACCCAGAGATGTAACGCCCCTCTTGATATGTCTCCTGCACAGCAGGCAGAATCTTTACCACTGAGCCACCAGGGAAGCCCAGCTCCTATACAAACTTTCCTAATTATGCATAATGGCTCAAACATGATGGAAGTTTGTGTCTTGATAACTTAAATTCTAAAGCAATCAGGTTTACTCCAGATGGTAATTTAGGACATTGACTTCCTATACCTTGTGACTCACCCACCTTCAACAGACTCCTGTGATTCTAAGCTTGTCTGTATCAAGCCTTGAAAGAGAAAAGAGCATGAATAATATTCATGGGATATTTTTAGGTGTCTGGCTTGGAAGCAGCAGTGATCACTTCAGCACACAGAGCCATACTATCAATACATACCTAACTTCCAGAGAGATTCAGAAATCTTGTCTAGCTGTGTGCAGGAAGAGGAAGAAAAGGATTTGGTAGCTAGCAATCTCTGCTATAGGGGGAGAAGTTAAAGACATAGAAGATGAGGTGGGGGTTGGAGAAAGGGGTAGTGGAAAGAGTGAACTTTATAAGAAACAAGAAGGGTAAAAACCAGGCTTAAAAGCCCATGAGGATAGATTTTTTTCCCCAGCCAGGAGACAGGGGCAGAGAGGTCAAGGATATTTGCAAAAGAATGACCACAAAGACAAACCATGTTTAAGGCATTAAGGAGACAAGGAAGGTAAGTGCTGATGGAAAGAATGGAGCAAAACCAGTAAGTTGGAGATCCTGATAAGTCCAAGAGTGACTTCCATGGGGATTCTTAAATAATTAAGCTGGAATGAGAGGACACTGTGGTGTTTGCCCTTTCAAGAAGGGTATGTTTGGACAAGTTATTTAGGATATGATTGGATTCTGATGATGACAAGGTCCATATGTGACCATGGACATAGGGAGGTGGA
This sequence comes from Madoqua kirkii, assembly GCA_006408675.1. Classification (NCBI taxonomy): domain Eukaryota; kingdom Metazoa; phylum Chordata; class Mammalia; order Artiodactyla; family Bovidae; genus Madoqua; species Madoqua kirkii. The sequence continues at coordinate 46,989 of SJYC01130191.1, read as the reverse complement.
GATGGAATGAAGAAAATAGTCACTGACAGTGAGGAAGTCTAGGAAACTGAGAGCCCAGGTTTATCTGTGTGGGTACAATACCACCCAGAAGGATAACAGGAATTGTAAATAAGAGAGAAGTCTTGAACCATATGCCAAAGTCTTTAGACGATGACAGGTCATGACTAAGAAAATGGAAAATGATAGTTGTGTGGGGAGAAGATGGTGGTAAATCTGGATGAGATGAGACTTTGAAGGCACATAATTTTTCTTTTCTTTTCCTTTTTTTTGGCTGCACTAGGTCTTCATTGTGTCACCTGGGCTCTTCATTGCAGTGTACAGGGTTCTCTGTGACACTTGTGCTTAATTGCCCTGAAGCGTGTGGGATCTTTCTTTCCCGACCAGGGACTGAACCTGTTTTCCCTGCATTGGAAGGCAAGTTCTTAACCTCTGGATCACCAGGGAAGTTCTCATAAGTTTTCTTTTACAAGAAAGAGAAGTAGTAAAGTTCTAGAAGTTATACATGGTGGTAAGAAGGACACTGATTTCACCTTCCAGTTGGAGAGGGAGCTTTGGCTGGGGTTGTGGTGGGTGGAGGGAGGGTTCTCAAGGGATCACCAGGCTTCAGTTTAGGCAAAAGAAAAGCTTGGGGATGTTGGTATCTAAGGGAGTTTATCAGTTTCAAAATGAGGTTCAAGAGGATACAAAGGAATGACTGGGGTTCAGGGCCAAGAAAGAGTGCTGGATCAGTTGAGGGGATATTGAGAACAGGTTAGGAGAGTCACAAAGGTAGGGTGATCCTTTTGAATGGAATTTGTCCTGAGAATTCCTTGATGAAAGAGGTGTACACTGGCCGAGTACAGTTGGGAGCCTTCTTGTGGTGATTTGGCAATAACATGGTCCCTGTAGCTTCACATGGGGGTGCAGCACACAGAGGGGGATGTGATGACTCAGGGCATCTGCCCCCAGGTTCACATGAAACAGCCACTGAGACCTAGAGCCCAACTCATGGTAGGCCTTTCCCACCAGCCTCCTCTCACTTCATTGCACTCTCTGCTCCAGATAGCATAGCCACTTTTTAGATCCTCAATTCTTGTATGTTCTTCTCTGCCACAGGGCACACACCCTTCTCTCTGCTAGCCCAACTCATGGTAGGCCTTTCCCACCAGCCTCCTCTCACTTCATTGCACTCTCTGCTCCAGATAGCATAGCCACTTTTTAGATCCTCAATTCTTGTATGTTCTTCTCTGCCACAGGGGCACACACCCTTCTCTCTGCCCTCTCTTATTCATCCTTCAGATCTTGACTAAAACATCCCTCCTTTGGGTACACCCTAGGCTCTGGGAGTTGGTGATGGACAGGGAGGCCTGGCATGCTGCGATTCATGGGGTTGCAAAGAGTAGGACACGACTAAGCGACTAAACTGAACTGAAGTGAACTGAACAGGCTCCCGTTATTCTCTTCTCATTACATTGTGTTCTTCTCCTTCACAGAGCTTATCATAGTTATAATTTTGCAGTTATCTATGTGCTCATTTAATTAAAGCCCATCTCTTTTGCTTGTCTGTAGATTCACAAGGGTCATGTCTGTTTGATATACATGGTATTCTAATACTTGCATATAATAGGTGTGATGGTTTTAAAATATATCCAAAAATGCTTTGACACTCACCCTTTCAAGGCAGAAAACTAATTTTCCTCCTGTTGATGTGGACCAGGCTTAGCGACTTGCTTCTAACAAACAGAATGTAGTAGAAGTGACAATATATAACTTCGAGGTTATAGAAAGAATAAAGCTTCCTCCTGGTGCTTTCTTGTTCTTGGATCACTTGCTCAGGGAAAGCCAGGGCATGCTATGACGTCACTCAAGAAGCACTGTGGTAGGGACTTCCCTGGTGGTCCACTGGCTAAGACTCCATGCTCCCAATTCAGGGGCCCTGGGTTTGATCCCTGGTCAGGGAACTGTATTCCACATGCTGCAAGTAAAGATATCCACAACTAAAACCTAGCACAGCCAAATAAATAAATAAACAAACAAACAAATAAACAAATAAATAAATATTTTTTAAAAGAAGAAACACCATGGTAATACTCACATGGAGAGGACCTGAGGCCTCCTACCAACAGCCACCATCAAGTTTTCAGTCATGAGAGGAAGGCACCTTTTTGTCTTTTCTTAATTAGAATATTTTATTTTCTATTGAATTATAGCCAATTAACTGGGTCAGAAAGATCCCCTAGAGGAAGAAATGGCCACCCACTCCACTATTATTGCCTGGAAAATCCCATGGACAGAGAACCCTGTCTGCCTACAGCCCGTGGGGTTACAAAGACTCAGACACAACTTAGTGACTAAGCAACCACAACTCTTGGCATACATTGTGCTGGTTCTTGTTAGGGACAGATAAGATGTTCCATATAAGCCACAACTTTTGCATACTAAGGACACTTCTTTTACCTCAGACTTTAGCAAGGAATTATACTTCTATGAAGAAGTATGACAAAATAAATTTTCAAATTCTTTATGAGCAGCTGAGAATTCTCTGAATCCTAATGGAATAATTTCAGTCCATGGGGTCACAAAGAGTTGGACATCACTGAGCCATCACACACAGGCAATTAACAAGGTTGTGACAGTGTCAGGTGAACAGCCAATGGACTCAGCCGTACATACACATGAAAACATTCTTCCCCCAACCCCTCTTCCATCCAGGCTGCCATATAACATTAAGCAGAGTTCCCTGTGCTATACAGTAGGACCTTGTTGGTTATCCATTTTATTCATTTTAAATATAGCAGAATGTCCATGTTGATCCCAGACTCCCTAACTAGCCCTTCCCCCCACTGGAGGAAGGCACTTGAAAGTGGATCCTCCAGCCCTGGTCAAGCCTTCAGATCACTGCAGCTCTGACTGGCGTCTACGTATAATCTCATGCGAGAATCTAAGCCACTGCAACAAGTTGCTCCTTGTGAGAGGTAATAAATGGTTATCATTATTGGTTTAAGCATCCAAGTTCTGGGGTTAATTTATAATGCAACAATAGATAGCTAAAATAATAGGTTTTTAAACAAATATTTACTGAATGAATGAATCACCAAATTCATGAACACCTTTTTTTTTTTCTGTTTTTTTTTCTGCTTTGGTGTCAATCAGTAATTAGATCAATAATGATTCTAATAGCTGCCTGAAACTTCCTGTTGCCTCTTCTCTGCATTTCACTTTATATATAGACTTTTTCATCCTTATGAGTGGGAGAAAAATATACAAAGAAATCAGCAAAAATACTTAACCCTTAGAAGATTGCATTTATCTGAGCAATCTCAGTATAAGGCAAGATTAATTATATTTTACTTCCATTACATACTACCAAAGATTAGTTGGCATGAAAGTAAAGCTGACAAGGCAAAATTCATGAGGATCATCAAGTAATGGTGAAATTTTGGCTGAGAGAGGGTTTAAAAATTTTTTTAAAAATAAATCTCTAATGTAGATTTTTTTAAACACAATTTGTAAGTCAATAAAGTTAACTTTCATGCCATTGCATGCTTTGAACAAATGTTGCACTTTTTGGATTTAAAGGCCAAGTACTTAAGGGTCATTGACTATTGCAACAGCTTTGTCTTTGCCTATGTCAACAGAACCCTGAGAATCCTTTCAGTCTCATAGAGGATGGAGGGAATTTTCAAAGGGAATCTTGACCTAATAGGATGTAGCATCCGTTGTTCCCTGTTGTAGCTGCAGAACAAAAGCAATGCCTGGCACACAGCAGGCATTTGAAACATATTTGTTGAATAAATGAATGAATGAATAGATCTCTTTACTCATCATAGTCATTGCGATGTTAAAATCTGTTCCAGTTGCCTAAGTAGAAATGAATGCATAACTAACACTGTCTGGCAAAAGGAAGGAAAGTCTGAATTATGTAGCATCAATCTGACAAGTGCAGCGAACTACTGTGTTATTGTTTGTTTGCTCATATTTACATTTTCTTCACAAAAATAAAATTTTTGTTTTACAACTGTGTGGTCGATTAAGGGTGCGGCTAATTCTGTGGACTGGCTCATTCAACATCTGTTTCATTCTCATTACAGTGTGTCTTCCTGGAATGCAGAGACTGAAAAGTTTAAAAGTACATTTTCCAGACTCTTTTCCTGCTAGGGTTCTGAATGAGATATAGGTTCCTTCATTCAAATGCATCCACCTGTAACCTGAAAATGAACAGTTAAAAGAGGGAGAGTTTGAGGCATCTATCTTACTCATTCTGATGGTTGAGATGAAAGGAGTTTGATGTGTACCTAAAGCAGAGGTACTGACTCCCTAATTTGGCAGGGAAATTCCTGATGCAGAAGAGGTAGCAAGAGTCCAGAGCTAGTGCTGGGTTGTTACTCCCTGATGCAGCAAGTAGTTTCCTGTTTTTCTAGGGAGTAGCAGCCTTCTTCACAGCCCAGTTTTGCAGAGTGGATTACAGAATTTTTCCTGGGTGATCAACAAACTGGAGTCTGTTTTCTCAGGGCATCTAACAACATTGTAAGCCACTTAATACCGTGCCCCTGGAGAAGGAAATGGCAACCCACTCCAGTACTCTTGCCTGGAAAATCCCATGGACAGAGGAGCCTGGTGGGCTATAATCCATGGGGTTGCAAAGAGTCGGACACGACTGAGTGACTTCACTTAATACCTTGCACCACATCCCTTTCTGCCCAAGTGAGTAGTTTTCTCTGCCACTAAGCCCTAGGGGCTGAGAATTATTATACATCTGACACAATGGTTGATTACTATGTGGCTTATTAGAATATGGATGTACTTTAATATTTATGAAGTATCACATCCTCTTTTGATCTGGGTTTGATTTCTGGGTTGGGAAGATCCCCTGGAGAAGGAAATAGCAACCTGCTCCAGTATCCTTGCCTGGAAAATTTCATGGATGGAGGAGCCTGGCAGGCTATAGTCCATGGGATCACAAAGAGTCAGACATGACTGAGCAATTTCACTTTCACAGAATCCTAGTTTCCCAACCAGGGACTGAACCCAGGCCCATGGCTGTGAAAGCATGGAGTCCTAACCACTGGACTGAACCACGCACTGGACATACTCTATTGTTAGGAAGATCCAGTTCAACAAAAATATGTGCTTCTACAACAATGTATACATTGATTTTTTATGTGTTCATGCACTTATTTATTTAACATATTTATGGGACTTCCCTAGTGGTCCAGTGGTTAAAAATTCGTGCTTCCAGTGCAGGGGACATGGGTTCAACTTATGGTCCGAGAAAATGCCACGTGCCATGGGGCAACTAACCCTGCATGCTACATTCACTGAAGCCTGTTCGCCCCTAGAGCTCATGCTCGGCAACAAGAGAAGCCACCGCAATGAGAAACCCATGCACTGCAACTGCAGAGTAGCTCCTGCTTGCTGCAGCTAGAGAAAGCCCGAACACAGCGATGAAGACCTAGCACAGCCTAAATAAATGAATGACTTAATTAATGTTTACTTATTTGGATGTGGTGAGTCTTCATTGCGGCATGCAAACTTTTAGTTGCAGCATATGGGATCTAGTTCCCTGACCAGGGATCAACCCAGGCCCCCTGCGTTGGTAGTGTGGAGTCTTAGCCACTGGACCACCAGGAAAGTCCCTATCCATTGATTTAAAAAAAAAATCCTATGAAATTTGAATTTCACTGAAGAACATTTTTGTTGCTTACCAATGCTATTAGGACTGAAGTTTGCATGCATCCGAGTTCTACTGGATTTAAGCAAAAGAAAAATACATTTACAGAAGGGCTTCTCACAGAAGGTAAGGCAAGGATGCAGCTGGACCTCAAGGTGACCTGGAGTCAGTGACTGTAGAGCTGCTGAAAACCTGGGAAGCCCCTCTCAGCTCTCACCATTGTCTCTCTCTGAATATATGCTTCCTTCTTTCTCTCTACTAACTTTATCTCCATCCAATAAACAGAGTTGTTTTTTTTTTAAGGGTCTATCTCTACTTATGTATTCTCCATTTAAGAGAACAGACAGGCAGACAAAAACAAGAATCCCCTACACTCAATTCCAGAATCTTAAGGAAAGACTATGAGTAGCCTACTTTAGTCAGGTGCATGGTTCTCTCTGTAGAGGGTACTCCTGGAGTGCAGCACTCTGTGCAAGAGAGTATGGATGATGTGAATGTGAATGATGCCCCTTGGACTTGTGCCACCATTCTGAACCAGTCCACTGGGGTTTAGAAGCAGAGGCCTGTTGTGAGAGCCTGGCACTGGGTACTCTTCTCCTGGCATCATAGTGGGGAGAGGGAAGTGGATCAGCAGGAAAGAGAAGTTATCATATGAGAGGGAATTATTGGGCACTCAGGTGACAAGCTCACTAATGTTCATTACAAGAATGGTATGTTGATTTACCTATATTAGATAAAGGATAGGCAAACTACATACAGCCCATAGGCCAAATTCGGTCTGGGGGTCTTTATAAATACAGCTTTATTGGAACACAATCATGCTTGTTTGTTTGAATGTTTTTTATGGCTGCCTTTTTTCAGTACTGGCAGAGTTAAGCAGTTGTAGCAGGAATCCCATGGTTCACAAAGCTACAATATTTACTGTCTGGCCTATTACAGAGGAAATTTGTTCACCGCTGTATTAGACCCCTGCTACTCAAAGTGAGGTCCACAAGCCAGCAGTCTCGGTGTCACTCAGCAGCTTGTCAAATCTCCACTTGCAACTGATGAGTCAGAACTTGTTTTTTTTTTTTTTTCCCCTAGTGAGGCATTTTCTTTGCATGTATGTATTACTTCCCAAGTGGCGCAGTGGTAAAGAATCCACCTGCCAACGCAGGAAACTCAGGAGATGTGGGTTCAATCCCTGTGAGCAGATCCCCTGGAGGAAGAGATGGCAACCCACTCCAGTATTTTTACCTGGAGAATCCCATGGACAGGAGCCTGGTGGGCTACAGTCTATGGGGTCACAAATAGTCGGACACAACTGAGCGATTGAGCATACACACATTATATCCCTAGAAAAATAAGCCCAAGATTTTCCCACCTGTTTTCATCTTGCTTCTTTGTGGTCCTTGATGCCAGCTAAGGTTATCAGTATAATGAAACCAAAGTGACTGGATGGTAGCAGGTTATTCTGCCATTTTTCCTTATCTTTGAGTTGTACATCAAATCTAGGTCTGATCTCCACACTTGTGTAACTTGCCTGTGAGGTTCACAACAATTTTCCCAGCTCTGTGATCATCAGTGACTTCAGATTGGCCAATTTAATCATGCTCCATCATCACAGTTAGACACTGGATGTTGGCTTTGGAGTACAGGCTAATAAGAACCTCTCTTTTTGGCATTGTTGATGCTCTTGAGAATATCAGTCAGGACATTTGTGCGCACCATTATGACAACACAGAAAGATGGCAGACAGAACCTGCTTTTTAACAAGATCCCCAGGTGACTCAGAGGCACACTAAGATTTGAGAAGCACTATATTAAACTCCTCAATGGGTACAATCAATATTATTGAGACTTTTGTTTCACACCAGCCCCTTTTAACCTGCTGGGACATGATGCAATCTCCCATGCACATTAGACTAGTGTGCTACTATCTCTGGATTCGATGCAGTGAGTTTTTTTGAATATGTCAGGGAAGAGTGTCATTGCAGCCAGCCAGAATCAGCCCAGACAAAGGGATACCCGGCTACAGTTTGTTAGGTACCTACTCATCCATTCAGTTATAACAGATATTTATTGAGAGCATGCTTTGTGCTGAAATTGAACTACTAATAGTGAACAAATTGGCCCAGTCTCAGTCCTCCCAGTTGTGAGTCTTTTATACATCATCTCATTTAACTCTTCCTATAACCAGGACGTCCTTGGTGATCTGGTGTCTTAAACTCTGCGCTCCCAATGCAGGGGGCCCGAGTTTGGTCCCTGATCAGGGAACTAGATCCCACATGCTGCAACTAAGATCTGGTGCTGCCAAATAAAAAATAATAAAATTATTTCTATGATCTATGAAGTGGGGACTTCAATCCCCATGAGGACATTGAGGCTCAAAGAGGTTAATGACTTCTTCAAAGTCATGTGACTGGTGAGTGGCAGAGCTGAAAATAGAATCTATGTCTACCTGACACCATGGTTTATGCTTTTTCCTATGCAGCACTGTTAGACATGGTTCTAGGAGATTATAATCTAAATTAGGTCTACAGCAAGAGAACCAGTGTTTAATAGATAAGAAGCAGAATATTCTTATCTCCTGCTTCCCAGATACAGTCAAGATGATGCTGTAAGATTGGGGAAGGCTGGAAACAAGAGGACCCTCTCTTCAAAGTGACAGACCTGGCACCTTTATCAGGGAGAAAGACAGATAATTCTGGTTCAATTACTTCTTCCAGACACTTGGAATAAAGGATTCACCTAAAGTCCTAGGGTAGGACAAGAACAGACTGCTCTCGGCAGAAAAGAGTCAGGGTTAATGCTTCCTCCTCCAAGAGACTCTTAGGATGAACCCCATTCACTGAGGTCACCCTGCCTTTGTGACTCTTCTTCCATCTGTTCTATACAGGTCCTTCCCTGGGTCCCCTCCACTGACCTAGCCCTTCCTTCTTGCATTGCTCCTCAGTCATTCCATTGTATTCTCTGGAACTTCCTTTCTGAGTCCTATAGATACGCCTCTTCTAAATATCTATATCCTTAATTGGAGAAGAGAGATGAGGTAGGAAAAAGGAGGTATGAGAAACAAGAGGGACCACAATGGAGAGAGCTCCTGGGCTAGGCCCAGGTAGTGAGGGGAGAAGATTAAGAGTGAGGAAGTGGCTGGTTATGAGAAGGTGGGGGGAGGTGCAGGAATGAGAAACATGGAGTAGGGTGCTCTCTGATGGGGCAGGAGGAAGATGCAGGGATGAGCCAAAACAGCAGCAAGATTATCAGCCCCACCCCCATCTCAATGACAGCAACTTTGTGAGATAACAGGCACTATTATTATCTCTAATTTATAATTAAGGCAACTAAGAAATAGAGGGATTGGGTAAATGGTTCCAGATCACATGGCTGTGAGTGGTGGAAACAGAGGCAAGCTGGCTTTAAAATCCATGCTCTTATCTACCACTTTATATTGTTTCATAAGGGTGCCTCAGTGAAAACAAACAAAAAAATGTATTTCTCTTCAGATATCTCTGGTCCTGGACTAACCTGCTTGCCTTCATTTCAAGCAATGCATTTGCATTTTATTAATAAACAAATTAAAAAACAATTACTTCAGTTCATCTTCATAGTCTGAAAGCACCCAATGTAAGTACAGCTTTTTTTTTTTTAAAGGAAAACTGTCAGAATTAATATCTTAAGTGTAATCAATGATTGGATTTGGTTTTTTTTAATGTGGACCATTTTTAAAGTCTTTTATTAAATTTGTTACAATATTGTTTCAGGTCTGTGTTTTAGTTTTTTGCCTGAGGCATGTGAGATCTTAGCTTTCCAACCAGGGATCACCTGTACCACCTGCATTAGAAGATATAGTCCCTGGATTTGTTTTTCTAATTTATTTCTGGTTCAAACCAAAGAAGAATTTATTCTGACACTGTTACAACTTGTATGTATTTTGACTTGACCTGTTTATAGTTCTAGGCTTAAGGGTAATACAAGGTTTCCTGAAAGGGGGGTCGAGGATTAATTAGATCAAATGTAAGAAGGACTTTCAATGGTTCAGCCCACTCAGCAGGCATTCAGTGGGCAGTTCTGGTGTACTGGGGTCAAGGAAGACAAAGAACAGGGCATCAGCTCTGAGGGGTTCAAAGTGAGCCAGGCAGACCCACATTTGAAAGGCTTTGGGATAACATGAAAGCCTCAGAGAGCTAAAGCAGAGCGAGTGGAAGGAGGGAACACAAACCATGCCTGGGCTCAAGGGAAGGCTTTGCTGACTCTGCATAAGGAAGACCCTCTGTCTTAGTCTCTGTTCCCCTAAGTACCCTCTGAGAAAGCACATGGAGCTTATTTGAGCATGATTCCAAGAAGTATGGTGAGAGAGTAGGAAAGTGAGACACAAAAGGTAAGAAAGCTAATAAAAGGCTCATTAATCAGAGGGCTACAGCGATGGGCAACTAGGGCTCCATCCTGCTGGGTGCCCTTTCAGGAAGTGTGTAGAATGTACTTCCAAGTTGTCCCATCAAAGAGAGCAAGCGGGGGTATTTTCTACCAAGCACCACCCTGCATTGGTTGAGGCTAGCACCCTCAAGTGCTAATTCTCTATTACCTTAGCCTGTTTGCCACATGGGCCAAGTCCTCCTGCAGCCAGATAAAGCCTTCAAGCTGGAAGATGCCAGTGTTTGAAGCATGAGCCATTCAGTCTTCAGAAGCTGCAAGTGTTTCTGGGCTGGGCCAAGGGCATATGGATGGAGTACCAGTACCTGGGAAACACTCGGTGCTTGTTTGAATGGCTGAATCAGAAAAGGAAGGGTTGGATATTTGAACTGAGTCAAGGAATGAAAACTGAGTACAGTGGGGCCAGAGTTGGGAAGGTAAGACAGGCTGCTATAATGGAAAAACATGTTTTAGGTTCAGATGAGCATAGGTATAAATCTCAGCTTTACCATTTCCTGAGTGACCTGGAATATGATGTTTAAGCTCAGTTTTCTTATTTGTAAAATGAGAATGACATCTACTTCTGTCTGCTGTCAGGGTTAACTAGAAGAGTATCTGTAAAGTTCCCGGCACATAGTAGGTGTTCTATACGTAGTGGACAGGACTGCAACAGATTGTCAGAAAGTCACAGCTATAACTGTTAATCCCTGGGAACAGAATTGATGTAAATAAATATGGGAATCAAGTGTGAGGATTAGGGTGGGATCAAGTGGGCTATATCTAAGGCATATTGACCTGGTTAGCTTGACTAGAGGCCAGAAATACAGTTTGAGGCCTTGCAAGTCTTTAAAGTGCAGCTCAAATGGTACCTCCTGTTGTCTTCTCACCACAGCATTCAGCCTTTGCTCCTACCACCTACTGACACTGCTCTAGGTACACTGCTCTAGGGTCACTACCATAATTTAATAGTCTATTCCAAAAGGCCCTTTCTCCCCAACTTTAACAAATTATAAAATATTGTTGCATGTGAAAGAGAGGAGAAAATGAAATATTGAACCCCACCTAATTCACCACCCAGATAAAGAAGTGAATGATTACAATATAATTATTACAATACCCTCTTATAGCCCTTTCTTCCCCCTAGGCTTCCTGCTCTTTTTCCAGCAGTCACCAAAATGAATTTAGTATTTAATGTTCACATGTATGTTTTTATAATCTTACTTTTCAATGCATAAGTATTCCAAAATAATATATAGCATTTTTTCCATATATTGAAACTTTAGGTAAGTGATATCATACTATATTTATCTGTCTCAATTCAGTTCAGTTGCTCAGTCATGTCCAACTCTGTGTGACCCCATGGACTGCAGCATGCCAGGCCTCCCTGTCCATCACCAACTCCCAGAGTTTACTCAAACTCATGTCCATTGAGTTGATGATGCCATCCAGCCATCTCATCCTCTGTCGTCCCCTTCTCCTCCTGCCTTCAATCTTTCCTAGCATCAGGGTCTTCTCCAATGAGTCAGTTTTTTGCATCAGGTGGCTAAAGTATTGGAGTTTCAGCTTTAGCATCAGTCCCTCTAATGAACACTCAGGACTGATTTCCTTTAGGATGGACTGGTTGGATCTCCTTGCAATCCAAGGGACTCTCAAGAGTCTTCTCCAACATGTTGGTTCAAAAGCATCAATTCTCTGGCACTCAGCTTTCTTTATAGTCCAACTCTCACATCCATACATGACTACTGGAAAAACTATGGCTTTGACTAGATGGACATTTGTTGGTAAAGTAATGTCTCTGCTTTTTAATATGCTGTCTAGGTTGGTCATAACTTTTCTTCCAAGGACCAAGCATCTTTTAATTTCATGGCTGTAGTTACCATATGCAGTGATTTTGGAGTCCCCCCAAATAAAGTCTCTCACTGTTTCCACAGTCTCCCCATCTATTTGCCATGAAGTGATGGGACTGGATGCCATGATCTTAGTTTTCTGAATGTTGAGTTTTATGCCAACTTTTTCACTCTCCTCTTTTACTTTCATCAAGAGGCTCTTTAGTTCCTCTTCCCTTTCTGCCATAAAGGTGGTGTCATCTGCATATCTGAGGTTACTGATACTTCTCCAGGCAATTTTGATTTCAGCTTGTGCTTCATCCAGCCCAGCGTTTCTCTTGATATACTCTGCATGTAAGTTAAATAAGCAGGTTGACAGTATACAGGCTTGATGTACTCCTTTCCCTATTTGGAACCAGTCCATGTCCAGTTCTAACTGTTGCTTCCTGACCTGCATATAGGTTTCTCAGGAGGCACGTAAGGTGGTCTGGTGTTCCCATCTCTTTAAGAATTTTCCACAGTTTGTTGTGATCCACACAGTCAAAGGCTTTGTCAATAAAGCAGAAGTAGGTGTTTTTCTGGAACTCTCTTGCTTTTTCCATGATCCAGTGGATGTTGGTAATTTGATTTCTGGTTCCTCTGCCTTTTCTAAGTCCAGCTTGAACATCTGGAAGTTCACTGTTATGTACTGTTGAAGCCTGATTTGGAGAATTTTGAGCATCACTTTGCTAGCCTGTGAGGTGAATGTAATTGTGCAGTAGTCTGAGCATTCTTTGGCATTACCTTTCTTTGGGATTGGAATGAAAACTGACCTTTTCCAGTCCTGTGGCCACTGCTGAGTTTTTCAAATCTGCTGGTATATTGAGTACAGCACTTTCACAGCATCATCTTTTAGGATTTGAAATAGCTCAACTGGAATTCCATCACCTCCACTACCTTTGTTCACAGTGATGCTTCCTAAGGCCTGCTTGACTTCGCATTCCAGGATGTCTGGCTCTAGGTGAATGATCATGCCATCATGATTACCTGGGTCATGAAGATCTTTTTTGTACAGTTCTTCTGCTTATTCTTGCCACTTCTTCTTAATATCTTCTGCTTCTGTTAGGTCCATACAATTTCTGTCCTTTATTGTGCCCAACTTTGCATGAAATGTTAACTTGGTATCTCTAATTTTCTTGAAGAGATCTGTAATGTTTCCTATTTACCTGTCTGCAACTTGCTTTTTAAAAAAATATGTATGTATATATTTACTTGGCTACTCCAGGTCTTTTTTTTTAAATTTTATTTCTTGTTGCGGCCCCGGGATCTTCTGTTGCAGTGTGTGGGCTCAGTAGTTGTGGCAGCACATGGAGCTTAGTTGCTCCGAGGCATGTGGAATCTTAGTCCCCTGACCAGGATCAAAACCATGTCCCCTACATTGCAAGGCAAACTCTTAACCACTGGACCACCAGGAAAGTCCCAGCCTTGTGGTTTTATGCCTCTGTGTTTTTGTTTAGGCTGTTACCCTGCCTGGATGAATTCCCTCCTCTACTTCTGCCTGCTATCTTCTTCTTCAAGACTCAGCCTAGATATTTCCTCTTTGTAAGCCTCAAGACATCTTACCTCGTTCAGTCTCTTCCTCTAGATTGTGACTCCTGAGGGTAGGGACCTTATATGATTCATCTTTGTATCCACCTCCCTCTCTGCTCAGCAGTCAGACTGAAGTCATTCAGAAAATGTGACTGAGCTGTACATCCATTGTGCTCTGAAGACACTCAGAAGAGTCTACCTCTTACCATAATTATTAGTCAAAATGCCTGGCATGCCACTGGAGGGGAGCTGCAGGAAGATAGTCTGAGTCTGATTCATCCTAAAGGTCCAGTGCTTGGAATACAATAGATCCTTAATAAATAGCTGGTGGATGAAAGCTTGAAGAAGGAATGTTAAAAATTTAATTGCTGTGATTCTTCAACAAAACTTTGGCCAAACTGTATTAAGGGAAGTCTTTGTCAGGAAAGCATTGCCCAATCTATTTAAGTACATAAGAAATACATAACTTAAAAGTGTGAAAATGGCTAAATAGATACTGGGTGAAAAAATTTAAGGCTAGATTTTAATTTTTTTGGTTTTCCTGAGTCTTTGTTGCTGGATATAGGCTTTCTCTAGTTGTGAAGAGTGGAGGCTACTCTCTAATTGCAGTACATAGGCATCTCGTTGTGGCTTCTCTTGTTGCAGAGCACAGGCTCTAGGTGCTGGGGTTTCAGTAGTTGCAACATGCAGGCTCAGCAGTTGTGGTTCACGGGCTCCAGGTATGGAGGGCTTCAGTAGTTGTGGTGCAGGGGCTTAGTTGCCCCGTGGCATGTGGGATCCTCCTGGACCAGGGATCAAACCTATGTCCCCTGCATTGGGAGGTGGATTCTTATCCACTGTATCACCAGGAAGTCCTAAAAAGCTAGGTTATTTCTCATAAAAGCAATATTACAAAATAGGCATCAGTTTCCCTTAGCTAGCTACAATAATAGTAAAATAGAACTAATGCTGTAAGCATTACTGTTCAGAAAAAGTAAAAAGATAACTGGAAAGTTGCAAAATTCAGCAGCTCGAATCAGGAGTGCTCCCAGAATTAGGTCCAAAGGAGACTGAGAAGCCTGCACTCAGAAAAGGAGAGGCTGGGCAGGAATGGGAGGAGATGAGGATAGGAGTGATGTAAGACTAAGAAGAAAGTTTGGCAGTCGAGACAGGAAGGAAATAGTTTGACAATGGAAGGCGCCTGGCAAGTAAAATCAGAACCTCACAAGGGAAGAACAGGTGACGAATCAATTACAAGAGATTTTGCCTGCTGTTGTCTGGACTTGAGAAATAAGTTGATGAGGTTTGGATTTAATAAATATTAAAATTCTAAGAACACTTAAGAACTGCCAAGGGAGGCTGTGGAACAATCATCATAAGAGTAGATTTTGAAGGCTAGACTAGAACCCATCTATTATGGATGGTTTGAGAACAACACATCCATCCTGCTACCACAGAGAGAAACTAATGACCCCGCAGGCCTTCTTTTCAAACTCCTGAAAGGCTGGGGTGGGCAGAGAAGGAGGTTAAATGGTTCTAACTTTGATTCTACTGTTTTACCACAGATTCCCTGCCATGATTATTGTATTAATCCAGAACAAATGACAAGCATTTTCTCTCCAAACAAAAGAAGAGAAGTTTTTGACAAATCCTTTCCAATTTTATTTTTAGTTTTTATTTAATATTGAAGTATAAGCTGATTTACAATGTTGTGTTAGTTTCAGATGTACAGTAAAGTTATTCAGTTATACATATATCCATTCTTTTTCAGATTCTTTTCCATACAGGTTATTCAAAGAATACAAGTAGAGTTCCTTTCACTACACAGTAGATCCTTATGATTGTCTATTATATATATATGTGTATGTATATGTTGTGCCAGACTCCTAATTATCCATCCACAAGACCTTTCCCCTTTGGCAGCTGTGAGTTTATTCTCAAAGTTTGTGAATCTGTTTCTGTTTTATAAATAAGTTCATTTGTATAATTTTTTGACTCTACATATAAGTGATATCATGATATTTGTCTTAGTCTGATTTCACTTAGTAAGTAAGGTCCATCTATCTTGCTGCAAATGGCATTCCATTCCTTTTTATGGTTGAGTAGTATTTAATTGTATATATGTACCACATCTTTATCCATTAATCTGTTGATGGGCATTTATGTTGCTTCTGTGTCTTGGCTATTATAATTAGTACTGCAATGAACATTGAGATGCATGTATCTTTCTTTTTCTTTTTGCATGTATCTTTTTGAATTACAGTTTTCTCTGGATATATGCCTAGGAGTGGGATTGCTGGATCACTTGGTAGCTCTGCTTCTAGTTTTTTAAGGTATTTGTACTGTTCTTCATAGTGACTGTCCTGATTTATAGTCCCACCAAAATAAGAGATTTAATTATTTATCTTTATATGAAGATTGCTGTCCAGTATTTTTTAAAAATTAATTAATCAATTAGGCTGTGCCAGGTCTTAGTTGAGCACACGGAAGCTTCAATCTTCGTGGTGGTTTACTGGATCTAGTTTTCTGACTAGAGATCAAACTCAGGCCCCCTGCATTGAAAGCACCAAGTATTAGCCACTGGAACACAAGGAAAGCCCCCAATCTTCATATACAGTCTTTGCCCTACATTTATATACCCATAACAGTACAATTCCACTTGCTAAGTTTATTTGTAATTTGCAATAATTTGAACAGAGTTTGGGGCGAAGTTGAATTTTGCTTAGCAAACCCTTTCTGTCATGGATTAAAATTCAGATTTTAAACAAAACTTGGGAGTACATAGGATGACATGTGTCCCTGAACACTTAAAGCACTATTTTATGATAGGTAACTGAAGTGATGGTTACCCTCTGCCACAGCATTTTAGGAGAGACTGTCTGTTCCCATTTTTATCTCCCTGTTAGACTGTGACTCCACAAGGCCAGGGGGCCCTGGTTTGTTTGCTGGGGGTTCCCACCATTCAACCCAGTCTGGCATCTAAAGGGTGTACAGTGAGTTTTCTGATAAGAAAACACTGTAGAGATTTGGAAGCCCCGTCTTAGGACATGATGAGAACTATCTTATTTTAGGGAGTTTTTGTTGGGCTTATATCCAGATTCTACCAATTATTGACAAATGTTTGATGTAGGACCTTCACTCAACTCAGAGCTCCTGCTTTTTCATCTGTAAAGTAAGGATAGTGGTAGTACCTATCACATGGAGATATTGTGAGGTTTCAGTGAGATAATGCACTTCCTATCAGATACAAGCCTTCTATAAAACAAGGTCCTTCAACCTCAGTGCCTCTGACATGTGAGACAGGATAATTCCTTGTGTGGGACTGGTCTGTGCATTGTAAGATGTTTACCAACATTTCCATTTTCTACCATTAGATGCCAGTACCACTCCCAACCTCCATTATGACAGCCAAAAGTGTCTCCTGATTTGCGAAATGTACCCTGGGAGGTAAAATCACCCCAGTTGAAAACCACTGCTACAAAGTTTCAGTAGTTGATGTGTTATTGGTACAAGGGTAGACAAATAGATCCATGGAACAGAAGAGAGAGATAAAAAATGGAGCCCCTGCATATATGGAAAGTGATATATGATAGGAATAGATTATGTATCAGTGGAGAAGAGACAGTCTGTTTACTAAGTGGTGCTGGAGCAATTGATTGAAAAAAAATACAATTCTATCTCATTCCATTCATAAACACTTATAGAAGAAAATATGGGAGAAAATCTTCATTGTTTCAAGGTAAGAAGGATTTCTTCAACAGGACAATGAAAAACCTCACAAAACGTAAAGGAAAAGGTTTATACCTTTTATGTTAAAAATCATATATGTCAGTAGCATCATAGTGAAAATCTAAGGGGCAAATTGAAAGAAATTATAACCACTAGACCATTCAGGTATGACCTAAATCAAATCCCTTATGTTTATACAGTGGAAGTGAGAAATAGATTTAAGGGACTAGATCTGATAGACAGAGTGCCTGATGAACTATGGACTGAGGTTCATGACATTGTACAGGAGACAGGGATCAAGACCATTCCCATGGAAAAGAAATGCAAAAAAGCAAAATGGCTGTCTGGGGAGGCCTTACAAATAGCTATGAAAAGAGAAGTAAAAAGCAAAGGAGAAAAGGAAAGATATAAGGATCTGAATGTAGAGTTCCAAAGAATAGCAAGAAGAGATAAGAAAGCCTTCTTCAGCGATCAATGCAAAGAATTAGAGAAAAACAACAGAATAGGAAAGACTAGAGAGCTCTTCAAGACAATTAGAGATACCAAGGGAACATTTCATGCAGAGATGGGCTCAATAAAGGACAGAAATGGTCTGGACCTAACAGAAGCAGAAGATATTAAGAAGAGGTGGCAAGAAGACACAGAAGAACTGTACAAAAAAAGTCTTCATGACCAAGATAATCACGATGGGGTGATCACTCATCTGGAGCCAGACATCCTGGAATGTGAAGTCAAATGGGCCTTAGAAAGCATCACTACAAACAAAGCTAGTGGAGGTGATGGAATTCCAGTTGAGCTATTTAAAATCCTGAAAGATGATGCTGTGAAAGTGCTGCAGTCAATATGCCAGCACATTTGGAAAACTCAGCAGTGGCCACAGGACTGGAAAAGGTCAGTTTTCATTCCAATCTCAAAGAAAGGCAATGCCAAAGAATGCTCAAACTACCACACAATTGCACTCATCTCATATGCTAGTAAAGTAATGCTCAAAACTCTCCAAGCCAGGCTTCAGCAATATGTGAACTGTGAACTTTCAGATGTTCAAGCTGGTTTTATACAAGCCAGAGGAACCAGAGATCAAATTGCCAACATCCGCTGGATCATCAAAAAAGCAAGAGAGTTCCAGAAAAACATCTATTTGTGCTTTCTTGACTATGCCAAAGCCTTTGATTGTGTGGATCACAATAAACTGTGGAAAATTCTGAGAGAGATGGGAATACCAGACCACCTGACCTGCCTCTTGAGAAACCTATATGCAGGTCAAGAAGCAACAGTTAGAACTGGCCATGGAACAACAGACTGGTTCCAAATAGGAAAAGGAGTACATCAAGGCTGAATATTGTCACCCTGCTTATTTAACTTATATGCAGAGTACATCATGAGAAATACTGGGCTGGAAGAGGCACAAGCTGGAATCAAGATTGCCAGGAAAAATAGCAATAACCTCAGATATACAGATGATACCACCCTTATAGCAGAAAGTGAAGAGGAACTAAAAAGCCTCTTGATGAAAGTGAAAGAGGAGAGTGAAAAAGTTGGCTTAAAGCTCAACATTCAGAAAATGAAGATCATGGCATCTGGTCCCATCACTTCATGAGAAACAGATGAGGAAACAGTGGAAACAGTGTCAGACTTTATTTTGGGGGGCTCAAAACCTCTGCAGATGTTGATTGCAGCCATGAAATTAAAAGATGCTTACTCCTTGGAAGGAAAGTTATGACCAACCTAGATAGCATATTCAAAAGCAGAGACATTGCTTTCCAACAAAGGTCCATCTAGTCAAGGGTATGGTTTTTCCAGTGGTCATGTATGGATGTGAGAGTTGGACTGTGAAGAAAGGTGAGCACTGAAGAATAGATGCTTTTGAAGTGTGATGTTGGAGAAGACTCTTGAGAGATCCAACCAGTCCATTCTGAAGGAGATCAGCCCTGGGATTTCGTTGGAAGGAATGATGCTAAAGCTGAAACTCCAGTACTTTGGCCACCTCATGCGAAGAGTTGACTCATTGGAAAAGACTCTGATGCTGGGAGGGATGAGAGGCAGGAGGAGAGGGGATGACCGAGGATGAGATGGCTGGATGGCATCAGTGACTCGATGGACATGAGTCTGAGTGAACTCTGGGAGTTGGTGATGGACAGGGAGGCCTGGCGTGCTGCAATTCATGGAGTCACAAAGAATTGGACACGACTGAGCGACTGAACTGAACTGAATATCCAATAAAAGATATGTATTGAGAATATAATGATAGAATGCCAGTCAACACCTAAATGCTGACTGTATTAGCTTCCTAGGCATACTATAACAAATTACCACAAACTAAGTGGCTTAAAATGACAGAAATTTACTCTCACAGTTCTGCAGGTTAGAAGCCCAAAATCAAGGTGACAGAAGCTCTGTTTCCTTCTGACAGCTCTAAGGAAGAATTGTTCCATGCCTCTCTCCTAGCTAGGGTTGTCAGCAATCCTTGGCATTTCTTGGCTTCTAGCTGCATCACTCTAATCTCTGCCTTTGTCTTCACATGTTCTTCTCCCCTGTGTCTTAACATGGGCTTCTTAGGACACTAACTGTTACATTTAGGAACCACCTTGATCTAATATGGCTTCATCGAAATTTGATTACATCAGAAAAAAACCCAATCTCCAAATAAGGTCACATTCTGAGGTTCTGGTGGATTTGATTTTTTGAAGGATACTATTCAACCCAATACAGTCCACTCTTTGAACCCGTATTTTCACATTCATGCTGTGTGCAAAATACCTTTATTACATCCAAACATCTCCAAAGGTCTTAAATTTTTCCAGCATCAACTCCAAGTCCCAAATCTCATCTAAGTATCAATTTAGAAAGTCCCAAACCTCATAATCTAAATTTTGTAAATCAAGTGTGGGTGAAACTCTGAAAATGCTCCACCATGGGACAAAATTTCTATCTGTGAACCTGTGAAGCTAGAAAATAAGTTGCCTGGTTGCAAAATACAAAGGTGACAGTCAAAAAATGGGCAGAAGATCTAAATAGACATTTCTCCAAAGAAGACATATGGATGGCCAAAAAGCACATGAAAAGATGCTCAACATTGTTTTTAATTATTAGAGAAATGCAAATCACAACTACAGTGAGGTATCATCTTTCACCCATCAAAATGGACATTATCAAACATCTACAAACAGTAAATGCTGGATATGTGTGTGAGTGAACTCAGTCATGCCCAACTCTTTTCTACCACATGGACTGTAGCCCGTCAGGCTCCTCTGTCCATAGAATTTTCCAGGCAAGTATACTGGAGTCCAGGCAAGCGCTCTCCAGTATACTATTTCTTTTTCATAGGATATGGAAAAAAGGGAACTCTCCTCCACCGTTGGTAGGAGTGCAAATTGATAAACAATGGAGAACAGTATGAAAATTCCTTAAAAAACTAAAGACAGAGCTACAATAAGATCCTACAATCTCATCATTGGGCATATATCCAGAGAAAATCATAATTTGAAAAGATACATGCACCCAAATGTTCATTGCAGCACTATTTACAACAGCCAATCAGCCTAAATGTCCACCAACAGATGAGTGGATAAAAAAATTGTGATACATATATATATAATGGAATATTCACTTCAGTTGAGTTGAGTTCAGTTGCTTAGTCATGTCCGATTCTTCGCGACCTCATGAATTGCAGCACGCCTTTTTACTCACCCATAAAAAAGAATGAAATAATGTCATCTGCAGCAACATGGATTGTCATACTGAATGAAGTAACTCAGACAGAAGAAGAAAAATATTATGTGATATCAGTTATATGTAGGATCTAAAAAAATGATATAGATAAACTTATTTACAGTACAGAAATAGAGTCACAGATGTAGAAAACTTATGTTTAAGAGTAGGAAGGTGGGGGAAGGATAAATAGAGAGGTTGGGATTGACAAACATACTACTATATATAAAATTGATAACTATTAATATTAAAAACCTATTGTATAGCCCACAGAACTCTTCTCAGTGCTCTTAATGACCTATATGGGAAAGAATCTAAAAAAGAGTGGATATATATAGTGTATTAAAACTCAGAGACATCACTTTGCCTTCAAAGGTCTGTATAGTCAAAGCTATGATTTATATGTAGGATCTAAAAAAATGATATAGATAAACTTATTTACAGTACAGAAATAGAGTCACAGATGTAGAAAACTTATGTTTAAGAGTAGGAAGGTGGGGGAAGGATAAATAGAGAGGTTGGGATTGACAAACATACTACTATATATAAAATTGATAACTATTAATATTAAAAACCTATTGTATAGCCCACAGAACTCTTCTCAGTGCTCTTAATGACCTATATGGGAAAGAATCTAAAAAAGAGTGGATATATATAGTGTATTAAAACTCAGAGACATCACTTTGCCTTCAAAGGTCTGTATAGTCAAAGCTATGATTTTTCCAGTAGTCATGTTTGGGTGTGAGAGTTGGACCATAAAGAAGGCTGAGCACTGAAGAAATTATGCTTTTGAACTGTGGTATTGGAGAAGACTCTTGAGAGTTCCTTGGACAGCAAGGAGATCCAATCAGTCCATCATAAAGGAAATCGGTCCTGAATATTCATTGCAAGGACTGATGCTGAAGCTGAAGCTCTAAAACCTTGGCCACCTGATGCGAAAAGCCAACTCTTTGGAAAAGACCTTGATGCTGGGAAGCATTGGAGACATGAGGAAAATGGGACCACAGAGGATGAGATGGTTGGATGTCATCATCAACTCAATGGACCTGAGTTTGAGCAAACTCCAAGAGATAGTGAAGGACAGGGAAATCTGGCATATTGCAGTCCATAGTGTCACAAAGAGTTGATCTCAAGCAAATTCGAAAGCTGGCAGGGGAAATTCCTTTAGGCCTTGGGGCTGGAGAATCATTCTCTGTGGCTTTATCTGCCCTCTGAGCCCAAGGAGGTCTCTACAGCTCCTGCTCTGGGCCCATCTCTCTGGCCTCTGTGTCCAAGGTACTGCCCTTGGAATCATTTTTCCTTTTATTGAAGCATAACATATATGTGTAGCTGAGTAATTTTGGCAGCTCATTTTTTACCTGTAGAATCCCTCAAGTCCCACAGCTTTCCTTCATTCTCTCTCTGTCCTCTTCATTCCAGGTTGGCAGTATTTCTGCTGATATGACATTCTCACAAACCTTTGTTAGTCTTCTCTGTATGTCAGGGGAATCCATGCCATTACACAAGAGGGTTCTCTACAGATCCCTCCTGTATAACCCATATGTCTATTCCTGGGTTCTGCTGAGGTGGTTGATTAGATCTATTAAGTAATCTTAACAGATTAATTAAACTGTTAAACTAATCTCATCCACAACAGTTTGTCCAGCTACATACATCCTTGCCTCCATTTCCAGAGTGTATGTATTATCTGAATATGCTGAAAATTTCTCAAATCATCAAGTGTTTGTTCCTTTTTGTTTGACAGCCCTTCAATTTCTTTCTTTCCTCTTATGTCTTATTGTAAGCAACAAGAAATTAGGTCATGTCTTCCTACTTTTTCTTGGAAATCTCTTGGGCTAAATATCCAGATTCATTGTTTACAATTTCTACTTTCCACCAAACAGTAAGACACAGTTCAGCCAAGTTTTCCACCACTTTGTAACCAGGATTGCCTTTTTTTGAGGGTTTAAAAATATATTTATCATTTCCATCTGAGACCTCAAGAATTACCTTAACTTCCATATTTCTAGAAGAGTCTCTTCAAGGCAATCTAGGCATTTTCTATCATGTGCCTCAATATTCTAGCCTCTACCTATTACCCAATTCCAAAGCCATTTCCACATGTTTGGCATTTATTACAGCAGCACCCACTTCCTAATACCAAAATCTGATTCTGGCAGGGTTCTCCAGGGACACAGAACTAAATAGGGGAGATTCTTTTCTTCCCTCCCACCCCCATATGTATTACTTTCTCAGTGGGCATAATCTCCTTTACTTCAAGTCAAATAGTTGTAGGTGTTAACTACATCTGCAAAATATCTTCACAGCAATACCTAGATTTGTGTTTGAATGCAGTGCTTGGGTGCAGTCTCACATGGAACAGATAGAAAGATCTTTGTTCGTTCCAAGGCAAACCATTTAGTATCACAGTAATATAAATCTGTGCTCCAACCAATAATGCCGAAGAAGCTGAAGTTGAATGATTCTACAAGACTTTCTATAATTAACAACAACAACAAAAAAAGATGTCCTTTTCATCATAGGGGAATGGAATACAAAAGTAGAAAGTCAAGAGATCCCTGAAGTAACAGGCAAGTTTGGCCTTGGGGTACAAAATGAAGCAGGGCAAAGGCTAACAGAGTTTTGTCAAGAGAATGCACTGGTCATAGCAAACACCCTCTTCCAACAACCCAAGAGATGACTCTACATGTAGAAATCACGAGATGGTCAATACTGAAATCAGATTGATTATATTATTTGCAGCCAAAGATGGAGAGGTTTTATACAGTCAGCAAAAACAAGACTGGGAGCTGACTGTGGCTCAAATCATGAACTCCTTATTGCCAAATTTAGACTGAAATTGAAGAAAATGGGGAAAACCACTAGACCACTCAAGTATGACCTAGATAAAATCCCTTATGATTATACAGTGGAAGTGACAAATAGATTCAAGAGATGAGATCTGATAGAGTGCCTGATGAACTATAGGCAGAGGTTCATGACATTGTACGGGAGGCAGAGATCAAGACCATCTCCAAGAAAAAGAAATGCAAAAAGGCCAAATGGTTGTCTGAGGAGGTCTTGCAATTAGCTGAGAAAAGAAGAGAAGCAAAAGGAAAAGGAGAAAAAGAAAGATATATTCATCTGAATGCAGAGTTCTAAAAAATTGCAAGGAGAGATAAGAAAGCCTTCCTCAGGGAACAATGCAAAAAAAAAAAAAAAGTGGAAAACAATAGAATGGGAAAGACTAAGATCTCTGGTTCCAAATTGAGAAAGGAGTATGTCAACACTGTGTATTGTCACCCTGCTTATTTAACTTACATGCAGAATGCACTATGCAAAATGTGGTGCTGGATGAAGCACAAGCTGGAATCAAGATTGCTGGGAGAAATATTAATAACCTCAGATATGCAGATGACACCACCCTTATGGCAGAAAGTAAATAGGAACTAAAGAACCTCTTGATGAAAGTGCGAAGAGAGTGAAAAAGTTGGCTTAAAACTCAACATTCAGAAAACAAAGATCATGGCATCTGGTCCCATCACTTCATGGCAAATAGACAGGGAATCAATGGAAACAATGAGAGATGTCATTTTTCTGGGCTCCAAAATCACTGCAGATGGTGACTGCAACCATGAAATTAAAAGACACTTGCTCCTTGGAAGAAAAGATATGACCAACCTAGACAGCGTATTAAAAAGCAGAGACATTGCTGACAAAGATCTGTCTAGTCAATGCTATGGTTTTTCCAGTAGTCATGTATGGATGTGAGAGTTGGACTATAAAGAAAGCTGAGCACCGAAGAATTGATGCTTTTAAACTGTGGTGTTAGGGAAGACTCTTGAGAGTCCCTTGGACTGCAAGGAAATCAAATCCATAAATTTTAAAAAGAAATAAGTCCTGACTTTTCACTGGAAGAACTGATGCTAAGACTGAAACTCCAATACTTTGGCCACTGGATAAGAAGAACTGACTCATTGGAAGAGATTCTGATGCTGGGAAAGGCTGAAGGCAGGAGGGGAAGGAGATGACAGAGGATGAGATGGTTGGATAGCTTCACTGACTCAACGGACATGAATTTGAGTAAGCTCCAGGAGTTGGTGATGAACAGGGAAGCCTGGCATGCTATAGTCCATTGGGTCACAAAGAGTTGGACACAAGTGATCGACTCAACTGAACTGGAATGATAACCTAGCCAAGTTGGCATATAAAACTAACCATCACATAAACCATAGAAAAATGGGCAATTAATAAGAAGAATGATTAATTCATAAGGGAAGAAACTGAAATAGTCAATAGCATAGTAAATTGGTTCAACCACTTGAAAATCCAATGAAGTCAAAGATTCCTGAATAAGTAGGGAAGTATGGGCTGGATCAGACAGCAGAATCAGTCTGTTTTCTAGATGTGAAAGACTAAATAATGAATTAGGGGCTTATACAACAGTTAGAAGAGCAAAGGCTGGAGAAACCACTATTGAAGATAAAGAAAGTGCCACCAAAATCTCACCTTGAGATATCAATGATTGAGTAGTTCTCCAGAAGGCACTGAGAATGTGCCATAATTCCCAGGAACCTGAGACACTTCCACCAATTGACTTAGTCTCAAACAGTGAAGCAGAAGCAGATAGTTTTCTAGGGCTCCCTGGGAAGTTATTCTGGCTTTCATATCTTCCCACATCTCTGGCTGCAACGATCTCCAGAGTAACAGTCTCCTCTCTTCTACTCTTCATCTCATCTTGGAGAACTACACATTTTACATACCTCAGACCGCTGGACCCTTGGAAAGTTCATCAATGTAACATTGTCTATCAAAAGCATTCAGTATTTTGGATAAACAACTTCCTGCTCATTAGGAAGTTGCTTGCCTCTCACAGTCAGCAAGATGTCATCAAGGCAGTGAATCAACCATCTGTGGAAGCTGGTTTGGTGATATGGAAAGGAGAGATGATCAAAGTCTCTAGAGTCTAGATTATGACAGAGAGTCAACACAGATTTGAGGCAAGATACTGAAGGAGTAACTGTCTCTGCCAATAAGAGTGCACTGCTCTGACTGTCTTTGCACATGCACACACAGGCATGTGTCTTTCCCTCATCCCCACCTCTCCACCCATGCACACCAGAGAGACAGAGTAGAGAGGAGGAGGAGAGAGAGAGTTCTGAAGTATCTCTCTGACAGTTAAGCACTCCACTTGGCCTCTGCCACTCATCACACATAGAATTCAGGGAGCCCATCTCAATGGCAGCATCACCACTGTCATTTCTGACTTTCCAAGAATGGCCAATACAGAGCCTTTCAAGGATGCTGGTGCTCCGCTCACCTATAGAATCTTCAGAGTCTGGGTGAAAGGAGTGTCCTATACTTTTAGGACACTCCTGTAAGGGATCATTTTGCCATCTTCAAAACAGAAGTCCTCTCTCTTGCCCTTTCAGATCACTTAATCTGGCTTTTATTCCAGTCATTTCAATGCTCTTATTTAAGATTACCAGTAACCTACTGCTGCTACTGCTAAGCCGCTTCAGTCGTGTCCGACTCTGTGCGACCCCGTGGATGGCAGCCCACCAGGCTCCCCAGTCCCTGGGATTCTCCAGGCAAGAATACTGGAGTGGGTTGCCATTTCCTCCTCCAACAGTATTGCTAAATAAAAGGGACATTTCAACCTGTAGCAGCATATAGCAATTGGTGTTCACGATTTCTCTTCTTGGCTTCCACATTGTCATTATGTTTTGAAGACATGTACATCTCTTCCTTATACGTCTTTGAGTGTTTCTTTTCTGTCCCAAGGCTGGCTCTTGCTCCACTATTCGTCCTCTAATGTTAGAGTACCTTAGGACTATTTTCTCAGCTCTTGTTTATTCTTGCCACACTAACCTTTCTCCTTAGGTCATCTCATACATCTCAGGTCTTTACTTGGGTCGGTCTCTCTCTTCCTACAGTGCTCTTCATTCTCTTGTTACCTGGTCAATTTCTTGTCTTCAGATGTCAACCTAAATGTCACTGCCTGAGAGAAGATTTTCTTGATCCCTGAGGCTAGGTTCGGAACACTTTTCAAGCACTCAGTATTGCCCTTTTGGTCCCATCACTTCATGGCAAATAGATGGGGAAACAGTGGAAACAATGATAGACTATTTTGGAGGCTCCAAAATCACTACAGATGGTGACTGCAGCCATGAAATTAAAAAACATTTGGTCCTTAGAAGAAAAGCTATGACCAACCTAGATAGCATATTAAAAAGCAGAGACATTACTTTGCCAACAAAGGTCCATCTAGTCAAAGCTATGGTTTTTCTAGTAGTCATGTATGAATACGAGAGTTGGACTGTGAGGGAGGCTGAGCACTGAAGAATTGATGCTTTTGAACTGTGGTGGGGGAGAAGACTCTTGAGAGTCCCCTGGACAGCAAGGAGATCCAACCAGTCCATCCTAAAGGAAATCAGTCCTGAATATTCATTGGAAAGACTGATTCTGAAGCTGAAACTCCAATATTTTGGCCACCTGATAGGTCCGTCTAGTCAAGGCTATGGATTTTCCAGTAGTTATGTATGGATGTGAGAGTCGGACTGTGAGGAAGGCTGAGCACCGAAGAATTGATGCTTTTGAACTGTGGTGTTGGAGAAGACTCTTGAGAGTCCCTTGGACTGCAAGGACATCCAACCAGTCCATTCTGAAGGAGATCAGCCCTGGGATTTCTTTGGAAGGAATGATGCTAAAGCTGAAACTTCAGTACTTTGGCCACCTCGTGCGAAGAGTTGACTCATTGGAAAAGACTCTGATGCTGGGAGGGATTGGGGGCAGGAGGAGAAGGGGACGACAGAGGATGAGATGGCTGGATGGCATCACCAACTTAATGGACATGAGTTTGAGTGAGCTCCGGGAGCTGGTGATGGACAGGGAGGCCAGGCGTGCTGCGATTCATGGGGTCGCAAAGAGTCGGACACGACTGAGCGACTGAACTGAAGTGAACTGATGCAAAGAACTGACTCATTAGAAAAGGCCCTGATGCTGGGAAAGATTGAAGGTGGTAAGAGAAGGGGACGACAGAGGATGAGATGGTTGGATGGCATCACTGACTCAATGGAGATGAGTTTGCGTAAACTCCAGGAGTTGGTGATGGACAGGTTGGCCTGGCATGCTGCAGTCCATGAGATCGCAATGAGTTAGATACGACTGAGTGACTGAACTGAACTGATTGCCCCTTTGCAATAATTACATTTATAATTACTGTTCCTTGTCTCATTTCCTACTAAATTGTAAGCACATCGAGAATAGGAACAGTGTTAATATCCAACATACTTCTTGGCATATGGGTGGTGCTCAATATTTATGGATTATTCATAGACGAATATGGAAGTAAAGCTCAAATTGGATTTAATTTCAAATTGTTGAAAAACTGTGGCTCAACTTTATTTGCTGATTAATCTATAAATTACTTGTTATCTGTAACACCTTCTTTTTCTTATATTATATTGTTATACCCTAATATTCTTTCTAGGCAGTATCTCTAGTCTCATTGCTCTATCTGCATGTAATTATGCCAACATCATGCTGTTTTTTTTTTTAACCAGGTAAACTTTTATTTTGAAATTATTTTATATTTAAAAATTTTATTTATTTTTGGCTGTGTAGGGTCTTTGTTGTGGTACTTGGGCTTTGTTGCCTTGCACAGGCTTCTCTCTAGCTGGGGTTTGTCTGATGTCTTTCTCATGATTAGACTGGACTTACAGTCTATTTACTGCTCTTGGAAAGAGTAACACAGAAGAGAAGCACCCTTCTCATCACACTTCACTGGGGTATTTAACTTTCGTTAACATCATTAAGAGCCCGCATGTCACAGAAGCACGGCCAAAAAAATGAAAAATAAGTAAAGTTTCTCTGAAGGGCTAACCATCACTCATTTTTTATATTTCTCCAGAAGATATTATGTTATAATTTAAAAATTAATATGATGACTGATTAGAATTGCACTTAACAATACCTGATTGGGGAAGGACTGACATCCAGAAGCATGTTATCTGTTTCTATTCAGTCAAATGTTCCTTTATAGCTCCAAAAATTATGTGCTGATAACTAAGTTCTGGAGGCACAGAAGCAAATGTGCAAGAATCTGTTTTGTAGTCAGACACTGCTGTCCTGCAGCTTGATGGTCAGTCTGAAGAAAATTGAAATGATGTCCATGCCGCCCCATGGAAGAAATTTATCAGAGATGTAAAGCTTGAGATTTTTACTGAATTTTGTTGCATCAAAGTAAATTATATAGAAAACAAGATTATGAAACTCAGAATGAGGTTTGAGGAAAAGGCTGCCAAAAACATGCAATCAGTGAGGTCAGGGACCAGGTTTGATTTGCCTTTTGTATTCTCTACTCTGGCACACACTGGCAAACAATGAGTACTTGTTGAATGTCTGCTGAGAATAAATGAATAAATCAATGAATAAATACTCACTTGCAGTCTTAACTTTAAATTGTTGACCACATCAAAGATGTGTTTTGGTCTTTGTTATGATATACAGGCTTTGACAGATGATTCATTTTAATGCTCATATTATTTGAATGATTGAATTATTTTAATGATTTTTCATTAGCATCAACAGTATTTTACATTCAAGTTTAAATGATGACAGAATCAGTAAAGATGACATAAATTTAACAGCATTTAAAGTATGCTTACTGAAAATAAAGGGTGCTCACTGGCTTTCCTTTTCTCCCTTGGGCCTCCCACCTAGATATCTGTCAATGTCACCATAAACCAACCTAGTCCATATGTCAGTAGAATAAAATGAAAACACTCTTATATACATTATCTGACAGAGGTGAAGACAGGAAAAAAAATATGCTTACTATCAGTCCAACATATTGAGATACAACTCTATAGAAAATTGTGTTTAAAAAGCAGAATATAGGGACTTTCCTGGTGGTCCAGTGGTTTAAGACTCCACCTTCTGATACAGGGGATACAGGTTCGATCCCTGGTTAGGGAATTAAGATCCCACTTGCCTATGGCAGCTAAGCCCACACGCCTCAGCTTGAGAGAAGCCTGTGCACCGCAACTAAGATCTGATGTGGCCAAAAATAATTAAATAAATGTATATTTAAAAAGCAGAATATAAAGTCACACCCACACAGTGATTATGGGACCTCCCCGGTGGTCCAGTGGTTGAGACTCCACGCTTTCATTGCAGGGGGTATGAGTTTGATCCCTGATTGGGAGCTAGGATCTTGCATGGTGCAGGGTGTGCCCCCCCCCCCAAAAAAAACAACCAAACGAATGGTGATTATAATGATACAAATCAAGTTTGCATATGGTAACAGGCATATATTCTTTCTGTTGTTCAGCATCTATTTTCTTTTTTTCCTAAGAGCATATATGTTTGTTTGAAAAGAAACCACTTCTCACCAGTTCTCAGCCATGTGTTGAGTACTGATAATTCAGGTCCATCTAAACATCACCTTCTTGACCATAGTGGCTGGCTCAGGGATGGGCAGGTAAACTAATTGGAGCCTACTTACTAGGGCTTGATGAGGTGTAAGAGTGTGGGATCTAGAACTTCTGCAGCTGTTTTCCTACCACACTGGGAGGGCCTGGGACTTGCTAAGGTCACCAGACAGAACCTGAGGGTAAAGCAAGGCAATGGTAGGCAGAATAGTGTAGTTGAAAGAAACTTGGTACTTGGTGATTTAGTTCAAGCTGTTGGGTGAAGGAAGCCTCATATGAAACTATACTTTTCAACAATTCCTTTATTGTTTATTGTTCTTTTGTCATTTGCAAGTGAAATAGCTGATAGAGATACAGGCAAGGATTTGAAGGGAACACAGGAAAATGAAGAGAGTTTTGATTTTCTGCAGTGGTGGGACTGAGTAAATTTTTCTCTTTGATTTCTATTAATATTGTTATTTATTTATTTATGGCTGCACTGAGTCTTCACTGTGGTGCTTAGGAAAAGCATGTGGGCTTCTCTGTAGCTGTAGCCCATGGGCTCCAGAGCTCGTGCTAAGTAGCTTTGCTCAGCAAGCTGTCTTAGTTGCCCCATGGCATGTAGGATCTTAGTTTCCCAACCAGGGATAGAACCCACGTCCCCTGCAGTGACACATGGATTCTTAGCCACTGGACCACTAGGGAAGTCTCTACTAACTTTGTTAAATGACTGACAAGGGTTTCTGGATATTCACATTCAGTTCAGTCACTCAGTCATGTCCGACTCTGCGACCCTATGGACTGCAGCATGCCAGGCCTCCCTGTCCAACACCAACTCCCAGAATTTACCCAAACTTATGTCCATTGAGTCGGTGATGCCATCCAATCACTCTTCCTCTGTCATCCGCTTCTCCTCCCACCTTCAATCTTTCTCAGCATCAGGGTCTTCTCAAATCAGTCAGTTTTTCACATCAAGTGGCCAAAGTATTGGAGTTTCAGCTTAAACATCAGTCCTTCCAGTAAACACTCAGGACTAATCTTCTTTAGGATGGACTGGTTGGATCTCCTTGCAGTCCAAGGGACTCTCAAGAGTCTTCTCCAACACCACACTTCTAAAACACCAGTTCTTTGGCGCTCAGCCTTCTTTATAGTCCAGCTCTTACATCCATTCATGACTATTGAAAAATCATAGCCTTGACTAGATGGACCTTTGTTGGCAAAGTAATGTGTCTGCTTTTAATATGTTGTCTAGGTTGGTCATAACTTTTCTTCCAAAGAGTAAGCGTCTTCTAATTTCATGGCTGTAATCACCATCTGCAGTGATTTTGGAGCCCCCAAAATAGTCTGCCACTGTTTCCACTGTTTCTCCATTTATTTGCCATGAAGTGATGGAACCAGATGCCATGATCTTTGTTTTCTGAATGTTGAGCTTTAAGCCAACTTTTTAACTCCCCTCTTTCACTTTCAGCAAGAGGCTGTCTAGTTCTTCTTCCCTCTCTGCCATGAGGGTGGTGTCATCTGCATATCTGAGGTTATTGATAACCAGGCAATCTTAATTCAAGCTTGTGCTTCATCCAGCCCAGGAGTTCTCATGATGTACTCTGCATATAAGTTCATTAAGCTGGTTGACAATATACAGCCTTGACATACTCCTTTCCCTATTTGGAACCAGTCTGTTGTTCCATGTCCAGTTTTAACTGTTGCTTCTTGACCTGCATACAGATTTCTCAAGAGGCAGGTTAGGTAGTCTGGTATTCCCATTTCTTTAAGAATTTTCCACAGTTTGTTGTGATCCACACAGTGAAAAGCTTTGGCATAGTCAATAAAGCAGAAATAGATGTTTTTCTCTTGCTCTTTTGAGGGTCCAACGGATGTTGGCAGTTTGATCTCTGGTTTCTCTGGCTTGTATAAAACGAGCTTGAACATCTGGAAGTTCATGGTTCATGTATTGCTGAAACTTGGCTTAGAGAATTTTGAGCGTTATTTTATTAGCATGTGAGATGAGTGCAATTGTGTAGTAGTCTGAGCATTCTTTGGCATTGCCTTTCTCTGGGATTGGAATGAAAACTGACCTTTTCCAGTCCTGTGGCCACTGCTGAGTTTTCCAAATTTGCTGGCATATTGAGTACAGCACTTTCACAGCATCATCTTTCAGGATTTGAAATAGCTCAACTGGAATTCCATCACCTCCACTAGCTTTGTTTGCAGTGATACTTCCTAAGGCCCACTTAACTTCTGGATATTCAAAAAAGTCTTAAAAGATACAAGGTCATAATAGACATAGTATTATAAGTGTTGTATGTTTATAATGTAGCATTTGCATAAATATTATGACAGTTCAATTAATTCTTATATTAAGCATGAAAAGTGGGAAGCTCAGTGTTAGACCACATGCTCTTAGATTGAAAGCAAGGTCATACAAGTGCACATAGTGAATATTTCCTTAACCAGTGGCCTAATATGCCACCCTTTCCAGCTGGAAATCCCTTCCCTGGACTGCTGAGTGATAGCAACTTAGGTGGTAAGATTCATTTGTACTAGATGGTAAACTCACTGTTTTCATCCTTTTTATTAGGAGCTACAGTTTCAGCAGTTTCAGAATCCATATTTTCTCACATGAGTACATAGACAGTGATACATTATGACTAGTAGTGAAAAACTTATGAAAGAGTTTTCAGAAGTAAAGTACTTTGCTGGAAAATTAAAGAGTAAGAGAAGATTTCATAGTTGTTGAGAATACACATTTCTATTTCAATTCTAGTTTTATGTCTGTGATAGTTTCATCTGGGCTCCACTGAGGAAAATTGCCAACGAGCAACAGATTATCCCAATGTACACCTTTTTTTTTTTTTTAAGCTTTAATCTCTTTTCAGGTGGCAAATAGCTTTTCTAAAAAAGATAAAGAAAAAACAGAGAATAAAAGCAGTATATTTGGGTTGGTCAGTTTTACCAAGTGTCAGTACAGTAGGGGAATAGCAGACTTTTCACATGTAACCATGCTTCTGCATCTTCCTCTCAGATCCCTGCATCACTGCTACCACTGTTGAACACCAGCCCCAGCTCCCAGGAGTCGGAGCCTCACTCTCTGGAGTCCTTGTTTGTGAAGTATGATGCAAGGTAGTCCCTTACCCTCTTCGGCTGTCAGAGAGCTACATTTCAAAGATCCTTCTGGATTCTGATTACTCAGGAGAAGAGAGAGAATACAAGACAGAAGAAAGATGCCAAGGAGTAAAGAGTGTCAAGAGCCTCTTTAAGTAGAAATGCTTAAAGTGAAGGATGCTAAGAAATGACAAAAATACTTTGTCTTTACAAAGATGAAGCAGTTTTTCAAGGCAACACAAGCTTCTTTGAAATGTTATTGGATTTTATTAACATTGTCCCTAAAATACAGTATATGTAAATTAACAGAAGGCTGAGCACCGAAGAATTGATGCTTTTGAGCTGTGGTGTTGGAGAAGACTCTTGAGAGTCCCTTGGACTGCAAGGAGATCCAACTAGTCCATTCTGAAGGAGATCAACCCTGGGATTTCTTTGGAAGGAATGATGCTAAAGCTGAAACTCCAGTACTTTGGCCACCTCATGCAAAGAGTTGACTCATTGGAAAAGACTCTGATGCTGGGAGGGAGTGGGGACAGGAGGAGAAGGGGACGACCGAGGATGAGATGGCTGGATGGCATCAGTGACTCGATGGACGTGAGTCTGAGTGAACTCCAAGAGATGGTGATGAACAGGGAGGCCTGACGTTGTGTGATTCATGGGGTCACAAAGAGTCGGACACTACTGAGAGACTGAACTGAACTGAACCTTAGGAGTGAAGAAAAGGTAAGACTTTGTAATTTCAGTTTCTCACTTTGCATGTGGACATTAGCCAAGGGACCTTTGATTGTGCTGAACAGCAGAGCCACTCTACTTCTTCTGAGAGCTCGTCCATCTCAATTATGGCCATCATATTAGACACTTTGAGGTTACATCTTTGAGTTTGACCCATTCGGTTTGATTCCAGCATCAAAGCCTTTATCACTTCTTGCTGAATCATTATTTCTATTAATATTTATGCTCAAAACTCTTAAATATTTAGCTTCTGTACAAAAATCACACAGCAAAAACTGCACTCTGACTTAAAACTTTACTGTAATTGTGGGGGGCACTCCGCAGAAAGAGAGAGGCAGTGGAACTTCCCTCAGCAAAGCTGAGGGGTCCCGAGGAGAGGTGAGCCTGCTGTCCACCAACCCAGCCCCTCGGCAAGCAAGAGACAATCACAGATGCGACAGGGGTTCCATCTAAGCAGTTCCGCTTTATTACTGCAAGCTCCCGGCTTATATAGGCAAGCAGGGGGTGTTTTTTTGCGAGGGACTTTCCATAGTTGCACCAATTCACCAATCATGTTAAAGGTCAAATCGTCATGTGCCTTCATTATAACAGGAGTCTATGGTGATCACGCGCTGTCCACGTGCACAGAAATCAAGAGAGCCAATCAAAAACTTTGACAGACAGCATAGACCACACCCCCATCTCTTCCACCAGGTGCCATCTTAGTTTCTGACCGCAAAGCTTGCCCCTTTCTTTTTAAGGTTTCCCATTTAGGGCCCCACATCTCCCCCTTTTTTATTTTATTTAAGCCCTTGAGACATTTGTATTAATGTTCTGTAGAGCAAGGCGTAAAGCTGTAGGCAGCCAACCTCCAGCCTCGCCAGCCCCTCTTGAGGCTGTACCTGTCTTAGGTTGCCCTCCTCTGAGGGTCTTATCTGTCATTGGCTATCCAGCCACCTCTTGGGGGCTAGGAGGAATCTCTCTAGATGATGGGCGTCTAGGACTCTTTTATTTATCTGTCTTGGTTAATCTCTTGAAGGGCTAAATTAATCCAGGAGTTTTGTGGGTGCCCAACGTGGGGCTCCTCTTCTATGACCTGGGCAAGCATAACTATCTTTGCTGTAAGCATCTATTGCAGGCAGTGAGATTTTTTTTTAACCTTTAACACTACGACAAGCAGAACAACAAAAACAAGCAAATAGAAGGCATTTTTAAACCAAGTAAATGGACTTTGTATCCAGTCCCATAGATCCAGTGCTCCCTTTTTCACCTGTTAAGAGTCTCATTTAACAGTGGAAAAGCTGTCAGACAAGAGCTGGGGTATCTCACATCGCAGTCTATGAGCTCCAGAACACAACATCTCGATCGCTCTGGCATGGAGATCGAGCTGTTGTTGGAGTCCTGTCATGGCAGATCTCAGGTGTTCGAGCTGGTTTGAAATCCTTGAGCAGAGGCAATGGATATGTTGTTTATAACCTCAATGGTCTGAGCTTGTTGAACTCCCAGCACGGATGCTGACACTGTTGTACCCTCATAGTTGATGGCCTTGTGTGTCGTTAAACCCAGGCTTCAAAGATTCTAAAAACTGTTGCACAGCCATGGCAATGACGAAGGTTAACATGGAGAGGATAGATAATCTGACGATCACCAGGAGCAGTGTCTACCAGGGTCGCCGCATCGATGAATCTGAAAGGGAAGAAAAGATCGCCTCAGGAACTTTTTGTTCTTGGGCTCAAGATGTGAGTGTCTCTTTAATCTGTGTCAGATTTTGAGATTTGACCTCTCTCTTGTGGTGAAAATTTAAGATTCCTTGCTGGCACTCATATAGGACTGGGGTCCCCAATGGGGAATATGCATCCGAATCCTCTCCCCATTGTAAGGAGTGGATTGGGCCCTTTCCACTAACCAGTGATGGGGTCTTTCCATCTCACTTGTATTTCAGGTTTTATTTCTTGGATAGACCAATGTTTTTGAAAACGTGGTATCGGTTCCTTTTTTGAAAAATTTAAAATGTTTAGAGTAAAGAGTGCCATTCCAAGTTGCTGGTGAAGAATTATTCCTCCTTTTTGTTTTTGTAATTGAGCCTTTAAATTTTGGTGGTGGCACTCAATTATGGCTTGTCCCTGGGGGTTATGTGGGATTCTGATGTTATGACGAATGTGCCATTGTTGGAAGAATTTCTGTAAGCTCTGGCTGATGAAGCAAGGGCCATTATCTGTTTTTATTTGATGGGGAAGGCCCAACGTCGCAACCATTGTAAAAAATGGCTTTGAGCATGTTTTGCTTTTTCTCCTGTGTGGGCAGTGGCCCAGCAGGCATGAGAGTAAGTGTCAATAGACACAAAGACATACTTAAGTTTTCCAAAAGGGGAATAATGGGTTACATCAGTTTGCCACAGCACATTGGGTTTTAGTCCTCGAGGGTTTACTCGTGGGGGCTGTAAAGGCGGTACTTGTAAATAAGAAAGACAGGATTTACAAGTATGTATAATTTTCTTTAATTCTCTAATAGGGATCTGTGGGAACCTTTTATGTAGCCCTCTCCAATTTATATGAGTAAGATTGTGAAGATCATAGGCATCTTGTAAGTTACAAGCTTGGATTGTAAGGGAGGCTGCTCTATCAGCCAAGGAATTTCCCGTAGAAAGCAATCCAGGTAAATTTTGATGACCCCTAAGATGGTGTACATAAATGGGATAGTGGGAGGTCTCCGACAGGTAGGTCTTCCCTCGCCTTGAGGGCACTCTTTCTTAAAGTGTCCCTCTTGTCCGCACCCAAAGCATCGACCTGATTTTTGGGGAACTAGGGGTCCCTTAGATGTGGTCCCCCCAGAGGCCATCATAGCGGAGAGGGCCTTGGTCATCGCCTCGGTGAGAGCCTGAAGGGCAGTCAAAATAGAGCGGGTCTGATGGCTTTGTGTCCCCATGTCTTTGGTGGCTATAATCCATTGCTCCATAGAGCAATCTTTCTGCCCTGCGTAAGCCAGCTTATGGTCTGAGTTCATCCCTTCCCAGACTAACAGCTTAACAAATTGATCTCTCAGGGGCCCCGGAGGGAATTTTCTCTCTATATTCTTTTCCACCCGATCTATGAAGGTGGAGAGGTCTTCATTATTTTTTTGAGTGATGCCTGATATAGGGGGCTCACTGAGGCCCTCCGCAAGCTTTTTCCAGGTGGCCAGGCATATGGCCTGTACCTGATCTGTATAAGGAGCAGGAATGGTGGCCTGTTGAGGTCCCGTACTCCATTGATCTGCCGTCCCTGACAACATCCCAAAAGTCACCAGGATAGCAGGGTTGGCAGCCTGATTTCTTTCTGCCTGAGCATGACACTCTTCCTTGAAAAAGTAACACCATTTGATACAGGTGTTGCTGGAGAGCACTGCCTTACATAGCATCTTCCAGTCTTGGGTCATACAAGGTTGATGAGCCAGGCCCTGAAGAATAGTTTCTGCCCACGGGGAGTTTGGGCCATCCTCTGCCACTGCCTTTTTGAGCTCTTTTAAATCATTGGCCTCCCAGGGGTACCAGGCTGCCGGCCTATTCCTCCCCGGGTTAACATTTACAGGAAAGGCTTGAGTCCGGCTGGTAGAGGGCAGTGGGGATCCCCAAGGGTCCCTGGGATAGGTTCTCCCTTTCCAAGGTGACCTCATTGTCTCTCCCACCCAAGGTGCTCCTGAAACTTCCTCAAATAGGGGAGGTAGGGAGGGGCACAGATCTCTCCCCTGGGCTCCTGGTCCGGAGGCATCAGAGGGATCTCTATTCTCTTCCACCCCTTTATCATCCCCGAAAGGCTCCCATGGCCCACTATTCGCTCTAGAGTCTTTATTCCCTACAGTCTCTTTTGCTATATTTTGGTCTGAGATGACTCGTTCCTTGTCAAACTTTTCCCATTGTTTTTCTGATTTTGAATTGGGGGCACCCGTATCAGTGACATGCTCCTCGCTCCGTGAAAAGCAGAGCTTGAGAGCTGAAATGGTCAGACAGAACCCTAAGGGGGGCTCCTCACCGTATCGAGCCTCTTGCTGCCTAGCAAGGGTTTGTACTCGATCCCAAGTGTCCCAAGAGAACAGATTGGCTGAAGCAACCCAAGGGGCCAACCATACAATGGTCCTCCAGACCTTAATGGCCTGAGCATCAGAAATCTCAAGTCCCCTGCTTATGAGCATATATCTCAGTGCCTTGAGGGCAGACTCATCAGACTTGCCAGTGTAATTTCCCATGCTGCTGAAAGAGGATAGAAAGAAAAGTCACTGAGGACAACCACCAAAAATCCTACCGGGAGTGGTGGTGGCCAGAAAGTTGGGCTTATGGTATGCTTTTGGAACTGTTTATGTACCTGCATTGTTGCATGGAAATTTTCATGCTGGGGGCAGGCACCCTAGAGGTTCTAGACCTTTCCATGACCCCCTTATCCTGTCACGGGAGTCTTCAAGTGGCAGGCGCCCTAATGGCCTTTAAGTGCCTGACCCGTGCCCACAGGGAAGATTCTAGGCCACGTCCTCAGTTAAGAATGATTAAAGAGGAGTTTCACCCGGTCGGGCTCTAGTTACTGAGGCTTACCTGTTGCAGGGCCTTCAAAGTCCACTGGAGAGTGGCCCTAGCCAGGACTTAACAATTGCCTCCACAACTGTTCGCCTGTT
This sequence comes from Madoqua kirkii, assembly GCA_006408675.1. Lineage (NCBI taxonomy): Eukaryota > Metazoa > Chordata > Mammalia > Artiodactyla > Bovidae > Madoqua > Madoqua kirkii. Next base: position 8,296 of record SJYC01130191.1, on the reverse strand, counting down.
CACTGAAACTCCAGAAAAAGGAATTAAGGACAGATCAGAAAAGAAGAGGAGAAGGAAAATAAGTCAGGAGAGTTTTTTGCCACTTCCCTCAATTCGGAGAGGGGCCCACCTTGAAGTCCAGCTTACCTCGGGCGATGCTCCTCTATCTAAAGGGAGCTCTGTGCTGCGACCAGCCTATGTTTTCGAGGGACTTTCCATAGTTGCACTAATCACGTTAAAGGTCAAATCATCATGTGCCTTCATTATAACAGAAGTCTATGGTGATCACGTGCTGTCCACGTGCACGGAAATCAAGAGAGCCAATCAAAAACTTTGACAGACAGCATAGACCACGCTCCCATCTCTTCTGCCAGGTGCCATCTTAGTTTCCGACCACAAAGCTTGCCCCTTTCTTTTTAAGGTTTCCCATTTAGGGCCCCACATGTAATAGTGAATGGTTTTAGTGAGTTACAGAGTTTGAAAGGATCTGAAAATGTGAGTTTTTTCCTGGACTGTTTACAGAAGCTTCATGTATTTAACAACATAATTATACTATTTAGCTCATGCCTCCTCTTCACCTCTCCAGCACCCAGACTTTTCCTCTCAAAATAACACATAACAGCACATTAAATTTTACTCAGGTATTTGACAAGTATTTTTTGATTGCCCATTTTACCAAATCCTTGACTTTTAAATATTCATGGTCTGCTAAAGGTTATGGACACATAGACGCTTTCCGTACAAAGTGACAGAGCTAGGAACACTATGCTGTCTTAACCTAAGACAGGCATAAGGAGAGGGGAGTCTTCTTAGGCCACAGGACAGGATAAAATAAATGGGAATTACCCAAGTAAGTAAAAGGTGTAGTAGCTCAAATGGTAAAGCTTCCACCTGCAATGCAGGAGACCTGGAGAAGGAACTGGAAATGAGCTCTAGTATTCTTGCCTGGAGATTTCCATAGACAGAGGAGCCTGGTGGGCTACAGTCCAGGGAGTTGCAAAAGAGTTTGACATAACTGAGTGACTAATACACACATACCCAAGTAAGGATGGGGAAAAGGATCTTCTGAGTCAGAAGAAGCACCATATATGAGACTTGAGAATTAAGTTCACAGAAGTCATGGATACTTGTCACTAACTTGTTGTTCCATTGCCAAGTCATGTCCAATTCTTGATGACCGCATGGACTCAGGTACCTCACCATCTCCTGGAGTTCGCCCAAGTTCATGTTCATTGAATTGGTGATGCCATCCAACCATCTCATCCTCTGATGTCCCCTTCTCTTCCTGCCTTCAATCTTTCCCAGCATCAGAGTCTTTTTCAGTGAGTCACCTCTTTGCATCAGGTGGCCAAAGTATTGGAGCTTCAACTTCAGCATAAGTCCTTCCAATGAGTATTCAGAATTGATTTCCTTTAAGATTGACTGGTTTGATCTCCTAGCTGTCCAAGGGACTCTCAAGAGTCTTCTCCAGCACCACAGTTCGAAAGCATCAATTCTTCAGCACTCTGCCTTCTTTATGGTCCAGCTCTCATTGGACTATACATGACTACTGAAAAGACCATAGCCTTGACTGTACAGACCTTTGTTGGCAAAGTGATGTCTTTGCTTATTAATACACTGTCTAGGTTTGTCATAGCTTTCCTGCCAAGAAGCAATCATTTTCTAATTTCATGCCTGCAGTTGTTAATTTAGCAAGACCAAATCATACCTGTGGCTACCCAGAAGGCACACTGGTAAAGAATCCACCTGCTAATGAAGAGACTCAAGAGATACAGGTTCAATCCCTGGGTTGGGAAGATTCCCTAGAGAAGGAATTGGCAACCCACTCCAGCATTCTTGCCTGAAAAAATCCCATGGACAGAGGAGCCTGGAAGGCTACAGTCCATAGTGATCACAAAGAGTTGGACATGATGAGAAACTTAGCACACAATCATACCTGAGGGAGTGGGACAGGATAGGTCAGGGGATAGTGACTGCACTTTACTCACTCTGTTTTAAGTTGCATAAGACCTATGAATGGATCATTAAAACAGTATACTTTTTGGAAAGGGATAGAGTAGAAAATATCAGGATACTTTGCATGCAATAAAGGTAATTATTGTTTAGTGAATCTGTTGTTTTATAATTATACGTGTATGTGTGTGTTGTTGAGTCCCAATGTAAAATATATCTCTTACTGTGGGACATGCCCCAAAAGTTTGAAAGTCACTGTTCACAGAATAGAACATCTTATTTACAGTTGACAAGATGCTTTTAGTTATCCCATTTTTATTACATGGCTCTACCTCCATTTTTCATTTGCCATTTACTCCTTCCTCAAATGTTTATCACATGTATATTTTATGCCCAATGCTAGAAAACTGAGAGGACCTTACAGTCTATGGGAGACAAGTAAAGAGATAATAAGAGCTCCTGTTTACCACCGTCCTCAAAGTGTGTCCTGTGAACCAGCTACTTTGGAATCCCCAGGGGAAAGTGCCTTTTAAAACATAGGTAATGGGCTCTGTACCAAACCTGCTGCATCAGACTCTCAGGGTGAGGGTCAGGGGTCTGCATTTTTAATTAGAGGTTCTCAAAGTCTTTTACACCTTCAGTTTGAAAAGATCTGTTTTCTCAGTGTGCTGGAAGCCAATATTTTGCTCAATACATTGTGCTCAGCCACAAGGATCTTTTTTCATTTCCTTCAAGGATCCAACACCCTTGCCACACAGAGCTTTCCCACATGCTGGTCTTTGGAATACTTTCACGCTTCCTTGGCCAATTTTAATCTATCCAGCAGGCCTTTGTTTGTTTAGGCTACTACACACTAGCTTGCAGGATCTTAGTTCCCTGACCAGGGATCAAACCCAGGCCTCCAGCTGTGAAAGGGCTGAGTCCTAACCACTGAACCACCAGGGAATGCCTAGGCCTCAGCTTCATTGGGAATGCCAGTTCACTGGGAAATGTCCTTAATCCCCTAGACTTCAATGGGGACTTTGATTATATGCTTCCCGGTGGTAGACACTGAAATAGCTGCTTTCTCTTCAAAAGAAGACTGTTAAGGAAAAGGTCAGTTGGGACTTCCCTGGTAGTCCAGTGGCTAAGACTCTGTGCTGCAGTGGGTACAGGTTCTATCCCTGATCAGGGAAGATCCCACGTGCTATGCAGCAAAAAAAAAAAAAAAAAAAAGTAAAGTCAATAACAACCTACAACTGTTAACTCTTTCAGTTCCACCTCAGTATTTGAGATGGGGTTATGGTCCTTTCCAATGGCCCCAGCCAGTGACTAAGACTGTGGTATAAGAGCCTGGCCATTTACATCCAGTGTGCATCCTGTAATGTGCAACCTTTGCTCCAGAGCTCCCTGTGGTGCTGACAAAGATTGTGACAGGCCTGTATTGTGGTCTTCATGGCTCCTGCTTGCCCAGTCCTGCTTCCTTCCTTTTGCTTTCATAGGGTTTACTCCCCAACAAACCTTAGCCTTCTTGACTCCATCTCAGCATCTATCCATCACAGAGGATTTGACTGCCACATCTGTCTTAGTGTAAAAAGACAGAGACTGAAGGGGAGAGCCATGAGGCCAGACTGCAAAAGTAGGAAAAGCTAGAACACACAGGGCTTTATAGATCATGCTAAGTAGTTTTCATTTTACAGTTTGGGTAGTTGGAAGACACTGCATATTTCTGAGTCGACTGGGGAGAAATAGGGAAAATAATTAAACGTAAATGTAGAATGAGCACTCTGGCTATTGTGTGTAGAATGGGCTGGAGGACTGTGAGACTGAAGACAATTTCTGGAGTCTAAGAAGAGGGGATGATGTCTTGGACTGGGATGAGCCAGAGACAACAAAGATTTGAGAGATATTTAAAAGGTGGAATCTCTAAAACTTGGTGTTTTATTGGTGTAGGTAGTGACTTCAAGGATGAGTCAAGGATACTCAGATCTCTGGCTTGAGCTGTTGTGTGGAAAGTGATGCCAGATACTGAAACAGGAAGTTCTGAGGGAAGCAGGTATGGGAGGAAAGCCAAGAGTTCAACTTTGTTGTTTTTTTCCTAAACAGTTTTCTATTGCTTTAATATTTATTTATTTATTTGGCTCTGCCAGGCCTTAGTTGCAGCATTCGAGGTCTTTGATCTTTAGTTGCAGTATGTGGAATCTAGTTGCCCGACCAGGGATTGAACCTGGCACCCCTGCATTAGGAGCATGGAGTTGTAGCAATTAGATCACCAGGGAAATCCAAGAATTCAGCTTTAGGCATACAGAGTTTGAGAGGTCCATGAGACATCCAGGAGCATATAGAGAGTCAAGTATATGGTTTTGGCATATAAAGGAGATACAGTCTGGTTATATCCATTTGGGTGTTCTCAGCATATAGTTGGGAGCAAATGAGATCACCCAGGAGGGGCATAATGTGTTGAGAGAGGTGTCGGACATTGACCTTGGAAATTCCAGCATAAAATATTCTGATAGAGGACAGAGGTTAACAGATGAGACTTAGGTCAGGGAATATGGAGTCACTTTGAGAGGGATTTTGATAAGAAGGGGCTGTCGAATGCTGCCGAGTGTCCAAGAAGGTGAGGACTGAAAAATACTCTTTTGTTTTAGTGCCATGGAAGTCATTGGTGGTCTTGGTAAGAGCCATTTCAATGAAACAGAAGAGATGGAAGCCAGACTGAAGTGGGCCAAAGAGTGGAAGAAATGGAAGAAGTGGAGATAGTGTCAAACTCTTTCAAGAAATTTGGTTCTAGAGGAAGTGGAAAAAAAGGCAGAGGTTTGGGGAGAGTGTGGAGATAAGCTTTTCTGTTTTGCTTTGCTTTTAGGAGAGGAGAGACTTGAGTGCAGCTGAATGTTGATGGGAAGGAGCCAGCCTAGAAGACAAAGGAGAAAGTGATCATCAAAGGCACAAGATCTCTGAGAAAATGGGTGGTGGTGGGGCCAGGGCTTTAGGGCCTGGGCAGAGGGACTGACACTGAAGAGAAGAAGTGCCACCCCTTTCTCTGGAACAGGTGGAAAGGAGAAAGGTGTGGATACAGATGTTGGTAGAGCTGTAGGTTCAGTGATAGGAGGAGACTAGGAGACAGGGCAGGTGGCAGGTTGGAGGAAAGTGGAGGAGGAGGTTTGAAAGAGTCTTTTGGTAGTGGGAAATGAGCTTTTTGATGGACAGCAAGGAAATGTTACCAGGAAATGAAGCGGGCCCAGCTAATTTTTAAAACCTTTTGTTATGAAAAAATTTAAGTCTGTACAAAGCAAACAGAATCATGTAATGAACTCAGTGTAACTATGACCAGCTTCAGTTATTATTAACATTCTAACAATCCTGTTTCCTCAATGCTTCCACCCATTCACTTCCCATTGTTTTTTGACCATTATTTTATTTTTTGCAGTTATTTTAAAGGTAAGATATACACATATTGAAATGCAAGAAAGTTAATTACATAATATTGACAGATATACCTGTATAACTCACACACCTATAATAATATAAGGACTTCCCTGGTGGCTCAGATAGTAAAGAATCTGCCTGTAATGCAGGAGACCTGGGATCGATTCCTGGGTCAGGAAGATCCCCTGGAGAAAGGAATGGCAACCCACTCCAGTATTTTTGCCTGGAAAATCCCATGGATAGAGGAGCCTAGTGGGCTACAGTCCATGGAATAGTAAAGAGTTGAACACGACTGAGTAAATAACACTCAGTCTCTCCCTAAAAATCTCCATCCTTTCTTTTCTCCATCAGTCTCTCCCTGTCCCCCCAGAGGGAACCATTGTTCTGATTATTTTCATTTTAGATTAGTTTTGTCTATTATAGTACATTCTCTTTTGTGTATAGCTTTTTTGCCTAGCATTATGTTTGTGAGATTTATCCATGTTGGTGTATATATCAGTAGTTTATTTCTTCATAATTCTTTTTATTTCAATGAGATCTACTTATTTTTAATTGAAGGATAATGTTTTACAATATTGTATTGTTTTTTGCCAAACATCAATATGGATCAGCCATAGGTATACAGATGTCCCTGCCCTTCTAAACTTCCCTCCCACATCCCTCCCCACCCCACTCTTGAGGTTTTGTTATAGAGTCCTGGTTTCAGTTCCCTGAATCATACGGCAAATTCCCATTGGCCATCTTTTTACACATGGTAGTATATATGTTTCCACATTATTTTCTCCATACATCCCACCCTCTCCTTCCTGCCCTGCCCTCCATGCCCAAAAGTCTATTCTGTATGTCTGCCATCTCCATTGCTGCCCTGCAAATAGCTTCATCAGTACTATCTTTCTAAATTTCATATATATGTGTTAATATGTAATACCTATTTTTCTTTTTCTGGTTTCACCCTGTATAATAGGCTCTAGGTTCATCCACCTCATTAGAGCTGACTCAGATGGGTTACTTTTTATGGCTGAGTGATATTCCATTGTATATGTGTATATATATATATATACCACAGCTTCTTTATCCATTCATCTATTGATGGACATCTAGGTTGCTTCCATGTTTTTTCATATTTCTGAATAATTTTTTATTGAAGTATAGTTGACAATGTGTTAATTTCTGCTGTCCATAAAAGTGATTCAGTTATATATATATATATATACATTCTTTTTAAAAATTCTTTTCCATTATGTTGGACTGTGAAGATCCATTATGGTTTATCATGGGATATTGAATGTAGTTCCCTGTGCTATAGAATAGGACTTTGTCTTTATTCTGAGTAATTATTTAATTGCAAGAATATGCTACAACTTGTTTATTCATTCAATCGCTGAAGGACATTTGGTTTTTTTTAGTATGTTTTATGCTATTACAAATAAAGCTGCTATAAACATTCTTGCACAAGTCTTTTTGTAGGTTTGTAGTTTTATTTCTCTTTACTAATTACTTGCTGCTACTGGTAAGTCACTTCAGTCATGTCCGACTCTCTGCGACCCCAGAGACAGCAGCCCACCAGGCTCCCCTGTCCCTGGGACTCTCCAGGCAAGAACACTGGAGTGGGTTGCCATTTCCTTCTCCAACGCATGAAAGTGAAAAGTGAAAGTGAAGTCGCTCAGTCATGTCCGATCCTCAGCGACACCATGAGTTTTCTGGATATAGGTTAGGTTTATGATTTGACTTTATGAGAAATTGCAAACATTTTACCCAAGTGTTCCGTTTTATACTTCCACCAGCAATGTTTGAGAGTTCTGTTTGTTCTACATCCTTTTCAGCATTTGGTGATACCAGTTTTTTAAATTTTTAGCCATTGTAGGTGGCACAGTGATAAAGAATCTGCCTGCCAATGCAGGAGATCCAGGAGAAATGGGTATGATCTCTTGGTCAGAAACATCCCCTGGAGGAAGAGATGGAAACCTACTCCAGTATTCTTGTCTGGAAAATTCATAGATGGAGGAGCCTGGTGGGCTACAGTCCATGGGGTCACAAAAAGTCAGACATGGCTGAGCAACTGAGCACGCACACAGTGGGTGTTGTATTTCATAGTGGTTTAAATTTGCGTTTTCTTAGTGAGTACTGATGTTGAGCACTGTTACATGTGCAATTGGCATTTCATATAACTTCTGTTGTGAAGAATCTGTTTAAATATCTTGCTTGATTATTAATGTTAATTTTAGAAATTCTTTATGTATTTTGAACATGAGTCCTGTGTCAGATACATGTTTTATGTTTGTGGATTGCCTATTATTTTCTTCATATTTTTTGATGAACAGAGGTTTTAAATTTTGATGAAGTCTCATGTATCACCTTTCTTTTATGATTATGGCTTTCTGTGTTATGTCTAAGAAAATCTGCCTACTCCCAGGTCTATTTTTTGTCTTAAAGTTTTATAGTTTTTTACATTAGGGTTGTCATGAATTAATTTTTGTGTGGGATGAGATAGAGGTTGAGATTCATTTTCTTTATATGGATATTTATCTGTTCTAGCACTATTTGTTGAAAGGATTTCCTTTTCCTGATGAATTGCTTTGGTGCTTCAGCTCACCATACATATGAGTCTGTTTATGGGTTCTCTGTTCAGTTCCATTGATGGATACATATGTCCATCCACACACATGCATATAGGTCTATATGCCGGCACCATGCTGTCTTAATAATGTAGTTTTATAGTAGTTCTTGAAGTCAGGTAGCATAAGTGCCCCAGCTTGTTTGCTATATCAGGATTGTTTGGTCCATTCTGGGTCCTTTGCCTTTCCATATACATTTATAAAACTTCTTCTCAATTTATAAACAACAACAACAACAAAACCTTTCCACAAGTTGGTTGAATCTATAGACCAGTTTGAACGTAGAGTAGCTCCTCTCTGCACTCCTGCACTCGCGCAGCCACTGCTCAATTTGGAAAACC